>JAQOOF010000407.1:0-29313 GCA_029931835.1 Etheostoma nigrum | reverse complement strand
TTGAAGAGGACATACAGTTAAGAAGAAAGAAATTTTGAAAACTTTGTGACAAGTGACAGAAATTTGTCTTTGACAGACAGAGCAGACTGACAGAGCAGTCTCAAATGACATAAGATAAATATAGGGCTAAATACATCGACAATACAAACAGTTCAAAATGGTGCAAAAAGAAGACTGAAAGGAGTGGGATACGCATGTGTAACTGTTCTGTGTTGTCATGGTGGAGGGGATGAAGGATTTGTTATGTATTTACATGCCAACATGACTTTGTAACGTGGACCTGAGGGTCGGTGGGGTCCTTTGCTACGGTAATGGTTTCTTCCTGAGCACTGACCGAGTGTGAGTCCTGTTAGTAAGGTTCAAGGAGAGCCATTTCTCTTTTCGGACTGATTTATTAAACCTCGTGTTGTCTTCCATTCAAACTCAAAAAATCCACACTTTTTGTTACACTTTTAGTGCTTTTTTCAATGTTCTTGACGCATTGTTATTTATTTATTTTTACATGACACTCTTCTTTTTACTACCATCTACTGTATAAACACCACTAACACCGACTTATAACCAGTTGTACAATTATTTTTGGAATTCATGGTCAATATTCTATACTATACTTATAGAAAATTATACCTAATTCTTGAGTTAAAAAAGCAGAAATTCTTAATAATTTAGAATGATATTAAAGGACAGACAATTTTTCTTTCAAATGCTAAAAAAAGGTAATAATACACTAAGAGTTGTAAGAGATTTGATCTTTTGTTGTACTTGCGAACCGCGTTGTGTGGTATCGTCCATGTTATTTTTTTTTATTTGTTAGTTTTTTTTCAAAATAGTATAAAATATCTATTTTATGAGTCTTATCATTTTACTGACCGGTAACGTTTTTATCATATTTTTCAACATACCCTACCAGACTTTTATCATACTGTACATACTGTACTATGAGTTTTTTCGTCATACTATAGTTTTATCACTTTTTTTGACATACCATAATGTGAAATTTTTATTACTTTTTCGACATACTATGCTATAATGTATATATCCCTTTTGAATCACTTTTTGACATACTATTCCATTACTTTTTTTTGTTTTATTCAACATACTATAAAATAACTTTTTTGAGTCTTATCGTCATACTATACTGTCTTTTTTTGACATACTATACAATTACTTTTTTATCCCTATTTTCAATATAGTATACTGAATTTTTCAACAGACTATTTAATCTCTTTTTTGAAAAATTAAAGTATTTAATGAGTCTTTTTTCAGCATACTCTACCAGACTTTTATCACTTTTTTAACATACTATTGCATTCATTTTTTATCACGTTTTTCCAACATACTATCTATGACTTTTTATCCTGTTATTCAACATTCTATCTATGACTTTTTAATAGCTTTTTTCTTTTTTATCCCTTTTTTCAACATACTATACTATGACTTTATCACTTTATTAACTTTTTGACATACATTACTATACTGTGACTTTTTTGACATGCTATACTATGACCTTTTTAGAATTTGACATGCTTTACTATGACGTTTTTGACAAGCTATACTATGACGTTTTTTGACATACTGTACTATGACGTTCTTGTTTTTGACATGCTGTACTATGAATTTTTTGACATACTGTACTATGACATTTTTGACATACTTTACTAAGACTTTTTTGACATGCTAAACTATGACATTTTTGACATACTTTACTATGACTTTTTTGACATGCTATACTATAAAGTTTTTGACATGCTGTACTATGACTTTTTTGACATGCTATACTATGACATTTTTTACATACTTTACTATGACTTTTGTGACATGCTGTACTATGACTTTTGTGACATACTGTACTATGACTTTTTTGACATGCTGTACTATGACTTTTTTGTTTTTGACAAGCTGTACTATGACGTTTTTTGACATGCTTTACTATGACGTTTTTGAAAAGCTATACTATGACGTTTTTTGACATACTGTACTATGACTTTTTTGACATCCTGTACTATGACGTTTTTGTCATGCTGTACTATGACGTTTTTGTTTTTGACATACTGTACTATGACTTTTTTGACATGCTATACTATGACGTTTTTGACATGCTATACTATGACATTTTTGAAATACTTTACTATGACTTTTTTGACATGCTATACTATGAAGTTTTTGACATGCTGTACTATGACTTTTTTGACATGCTATACTATGACATTTTTGACATACTTTACTATGACGTTTTTGACATGCTATACTATGACGTTTTTGACATACTGTACTATGACTTTTTTGACATGCTGTACTATGACTTTTTTAGTTTTTGACATGCTTTATTATGACGTTTTTGACAGGCTGTACTATTACTTTTTGTTTTTGACATGCTGTACTATGACGTTTTTGACATGCTGTACTATGACGTTTTTGACATGCTGTACTATGACTTTTTTGTTTTTGACATGCTGTACTATGACGTTTTTGACATGCTGTACTATGACTTTTTTGACATGCTGTACTATGACTTTTTTGACATAGTGTACTATGACGTTGTTGACAAGCTATACTATGACGTTTTTGACATGCTGTACTTTGACTTTTTTGACATGCTGTACTATGACTTTTTTGACATACTGTACTATGACTTTTTTGACATGCTGTACTATGACTTTTTTGTTTTAGACATGCTGTACTATGACGTTTTTGACATACTGTACTATGAAGTTTTTGACATGATGTACTATGACTTTTTTGACATGCTATACTATGACATTTTTGACATACTTTACTATGACTTTTTTGACATGCTGTACTATGACGTTTTTGTTTTTGACATGTTGTACTATGACTTTTATGACATACTGTACTATGACTTTTTTGACATGCTATACTATGACGTTTTTTGCATGCTATACTATGACATTTTTGACATACTTTACTATGACTTTTTTGACATGCTATACTATGAAGTTTTTGACATGCTGTACTATGACTTTTTTGACATGCTATACTATGACATTTTTGACATACTTTACTATGACTTTTTTGAAATGCTATACTATGAAGTTTTTGACATGCTGTACTATGACTTTTTTGACATGCTATACTATGACATTTTTACATACTTTACTATGACTTTTGTGACATGCTGTACTATGACTTTTTGTTTTTGACATGTTGTACTATGACGTTTTGACATACTGTACTATGACTTTTTTGACATGCTGTACTATGACTTTTTTGTTGTTGACACACTGTACTATGACTTTTTTGACATGCTGTACTATGACGTTTTTGACATGCTGTTCTATGACTTTTTTGACATGCTGTACTATGACTTTTTTGTTTTTGACATGCTGTACTATGACGTTTTTGACATGATGTACTATGACTTTTTTGTTTTTGACATGCTGTACTATGACGTTTTTGACATGCTTTACTATGACTTTTTTGACTAGCTGTACTATGACTTT
Organism: Etheostoma nigrum; assembly: GCA_029931835.1. NCBI lineage: Eukaryota > Metazoa > Chordata > Actinopteri > Perciformes > Percidae > Etheostoma > Etheostoma nigrum. Next base: position 25,852 of record JAQOOF010000407.1, on the reverse strand, counting down.
TTTGACATGCTGTACTATGACTTTTTTGACATCCTGTACTATAACTTTTTTGTTTTTTACATGCTGTACTATGACGTTTTTGACATACTGTACTATGACTTTTTTGACATGCTGTACTATGACTTTTTTGTTTTTGACAAGCTGTAATATGACGTTTTTTGACATGCTTTACTATGATGTTTTTGACAAGCTATACTATGACGTTTTTGACATGCTGTACTATGACGTTTTTGACATGCTGTACTATGACGTTTTTGTTTTTGACATTCTGTACTATGACATTTCTGACATGCTATACTATGACTTTTTTGACATGCTGTACTATGACTTTTTTGTTTTAGACATGCTGTACTATGACGTTTTTGACATACTGTACTATGACTTTTTTGTTTTAGACATGCTGTACTATGACGTTTTTGACATACTGTACTATGAAGTTTTTGACATGATGTACTATGACTTTTTTGACATGCTATACTATGACATTTTTGACATACTTTACTATGACTTTTTTGACATGCTGTACTATGACGTTTTTGTTTTTGACATGTTGTACTATGACTTTTTTGACACACTGTACTATGACTTTTTTGACATACTTTACTATGACTTTTTTGACATGCTATACTATGAAGTTTTTGACATGCTGTACTATGACTTTTTTGACATGCTATACTATGACATTTTTGACATACTTTACTATGACTTTTTTGACATGCTATACTATGAAGTTTTTGACATGCTATACTATGACATTTTTTACATACTTTACTATGACTTTTGTGACATGCTGTACTATGACTTTTTTGACATACTGTACTATGACTTTTTGTTTTTGACATGTTGTACTATGACGTTTTTGACACACTGTACTATGACTTTTTTGACATGCTGTACTATGACTTTTTTGTTTTTGACATGCTGTACAATGACGTTTTTGACATGCTGTACTATGACTTTTTTGTTTTTGACATGCTGTACTATGACGTTTTTGACATGCTGTACTATGACTTTTTTGTTTTTGACATGCTGTACTATGACTTTTTTGTTTTTGACATGCTGTACTATGACATTTTTGACATACTTTACTATGACTTTTTTGACATGCTATACTATGAAGTTTTTGACATGCTGTACTAAGACTTTTTTGATATGCTATACTATGACATTTTTGACATATTTTACTATGACTTTTTTGACATGCTATACTATGAAGTTTTTGACATGCTGTACTATGACGTTTTTGACACACTGTACTATGACGTTTTTGACACACTGTACTATGACTTTTTTGACATGCTGTACTATGACGTTTTTGTTTTTGACATGTTGTACTATGACTTTTTTGACATACTGTACTATGACTTTTTTGACATGCTATACTATGACGTTTTTGACATGCTATACTATGACATTTTTGACATTATTTACTATGACTTTTTTGACATGCTGTACTATGACGTTTTTGACATGCTGTACTATGACTTTTTTAGTTTTTGACATGCTTTACTATGACGTTTTTGACATGCTGTACTATGACGTTTTTGACATGCTGTACTATGACGTTTTTGACATGCTGTACTATGACGTTTTTGGCATGCTGTACTATGACTTTTTTGACATGCTGTACTATGACTTTTTTGTTTTTGACATGCTGTACTATGACGTTTTTGACATGCTGTACTATGACTTTTTTGACATGCTATACTATGACGTTTTTGACATGCTATACTATGACATTTTTGAAATTATTTACTATGACTTTTTTGACAAGCTGTACTATGAAATTTTTGACATGCTGTACTATGACGTTTTTGTTTTTGACATGTTGTACTATGAAATTTTTGACATACTTTACTATGACTTTTTTGACATGCTATACTATGAAGTTTTTAGACCTGCTATACTATGACATTTTGACATACTTTACTATGACTTTTTTGACATGCTATACTATGACGTTTTTGACATACTGTACTATGACTTTGTTGACATGCTGTGCTATGACTTTTTTAGTTTTTGACATACTGTACTATGACGTATTTGACACACTATACTATGACTTTTTTGACATGCTGTACTATGCCTTTTTTAGTTTCTGGCATGCTGTACTATGACGTTTTTGACACACTGTACTATGCCTTTTTTAGTTTTTGACATGCTGTCCTATGACGTTTTTGACATGCTGTACTATGACTTTTAGTTTTTGACATGCTGTACTATGATGTTTTTGACACAGTATACTATGACATTTTTGACATACTTTACTATGACTTTTTTGACATGCTGTACTATGACGTTTTTGACATGCTGTACTATGACGTTTTTGACACTGTACTATGACTTTTTTGACACTGTACTATGACTTTTTTGACATGCTGTACTATGACTTTTTTGTTTTAGACATGCTGTACTATGACGTTTTTGACATACTGTACTATGAAGTTTTTGACATGATGTACTATGACTTTTTTGACATGCTATACTATGACATTTTTGACATACTTTACTATGACTTTTTTGACATGCTGTACTATGACGTTTTTGTTTTTGACATGTTGTACTATGACTTTTTTGACACACTGTACTATGACTTTTTTGACATGCTATACTATGACGTTTTTGACATGCTATACTATGACATTTTTGACATACTTTACTATGACTTTTTTGACATGCTATACTATGAAGTTTTTGACATGCTGTACTATGACTTTTTTGACATGCTATACTATGACATTTTTGACATACTTTACTATGACTTTTTTGACATGCTATACTATGAAGTTTTTGACATGCTATACTATGACATTTTTGACATACTTTACTATGACTTTTTTGACATGCTATACTATGACATTTTTTACATACTTTACTATGACTTTTGTGACATGCTGTACTATGACTTTTTTGACATACTGTACTATGACTTTTTGTTTTTGACATGTTGTACTATGACGTTTTTGACACACTGTACTATGACTTTTTTGACATGCTGTACTATGACTTTTTTGTTTTTGACATGCTGTACAATGACGTTTTTGACATGCTGTACTATGACTTTTTTGTTTTTGACATGCTGTACTATGACGTTTTTGACATGCTGTACTATGACTTTTTTGTTTTTGACATGCTGTACTATGACTTTTTTGTTTTTGACATGCTGTACTATGACATTTTTGACATACTTTACTATGACTTTTTTGACATGCTATACTATGAAGTTTTTGACATGCTGTACTAAGACTTTTTTGATATGCTATACTATGACATTTTTGACATATTTTACTATGACTTTTTTGACATGCTATACTATGAAGTTTTTGACATGCTGTACTATGACGTTTTTGACACACTGTACTATGACGTTTTTGACACACTGTACTATGACTTTTTTGACATGCTGTACTATGACGTTTTTGTTTTTGACATGTTGTACTATGACTTTTTTGACATACTGTACTATGACTTTTTTGACATGCTATACTATGACGTTTTTGACATGCTATACTATGACATTTTTGACATTATTTACTATGACTTTTTTGACATGCTGTACTATGACTTTTTTAGTTTTTGACATGCTTTACTATGACGTTTTTGACATGCTGTACTATGACTTTTTGTTTTTGACATGCTGTACTATGACGTTTTTGACATGCTGTACTATGACGTTTTTGGCATGCTGTACTATGACTTTTTTGACATGCTGTACTATGACTTTTTTGTTTTTGACATGCTGTACTATGACGTTTTTGACATGCTGTACTATGACTTTTTTGACATGCTATACTATGACGTTTTTGACATGCTATACTATGACATTTTTGAAATTATTTACTATGACTTTTTTGACAAGCTGTACTATGAAATTTTTGACATGCTGTACTATGACGTTTTTGTTTTTGACATGTTGTACTATGACTTTTTTGACTTACTGTACTATGACTTTTTTGACATGCTATACCATGACGTTTTTGACATGCTATACTATGACATTTTTGACATTATTTACTATGACTTTTTTGACAAGCTGTACTATGAAGTTTTTGACATGCTGTACTATGACTTTATTGACATGCTATACTATGAAATTTTTGACATACTTTACTATGACTTTTTTGACATGCTATACTATGAAGTTTTTAGACCTGCTATACTATGACATTTTGACATACTTTACTATGACTTTTTTGACATGCTATACTATGACGTTTTTGACATACTGTACTATGACTTTGTTGACATGCTGTGCTATGACTTTTTTAGTTTTTGACATACTGTACTATGACGTATTTGACACACTATACTATGACTTTTTTGACATGCTGTACTATGCCTTTTTTAGTTTCTGACATGCTGTACTATGACGTTTTTGACACACTGTACTATGCCTTTTTTAGTTTTTGACATGCTGTCCTATGACGTTTTTGACATGCTGTACTATGACTTTTAGTTTTTGACATGCTGTACTATGATGTTTTTGACACAGTATACTATGAAATTTTTGACATACTTTACTATGACTTTTTTGACATGCTGTACTATGACGTTTTTGACATGCTGTACTATGACGTTTTTGACACTGTACTATGACTTTTTTGACACTGTACTATGACTTTTTTGACATGCTGTACTATGACTTTTTGACATGCTGTACAATGACATTTTTGACATACTTTACTATGACTTTTTTGACATGCTATACTATGACGTTTTTGACATACTGTACTATGACTTTTTTGACATGCTGTACTATGACTTTTTTGACATGCTGTACTATGACGTTTTAGACATGCTATATTATGACTTTTTTGACATGCTATACTATGACATTTTTGACATACTTAACTATGACATTTTTGACATGCTGTACTATGACTTTTTTGACATGCTATACTATGATGTTTTTGACATGCTATACTATGACATTTTTGACATACTTTACTATGACTTTTTTGACATGCTATACTATGAAGTTTTTGACATGCTGTACTATGACTTTTTTGACATGCTATACTATGACATTTTTGACATACTTTACTATGACTTTTGTGACATGCTGTACTATGACTTTTTTGACATACTGTACTATGACTTTTTTGACATGCTGTACTATGACTTTTTTGTTTTTGACATGCTGTACTATGACGTTTTTGACATACTGTACTATGACTTTTTTTACATGCTGTACTATGACTTTTTCGTTTTTGACAAGCTGTACTATGACGTTTTTGATATGCTTTACTATGACGTTTTTGACAAGCTATACTATGACGTTTTTTGACATACTGTACTATGACTTTTTTGACATGCTGTACTATGACGTTTTTGACATGCTGTACTATGACGTTTTTGTTTTTGACATACTGTACTATGACTTTTTTGACATGCTATACTATGACTTTTATGACATCCTGTAGGCCTACTATGACGTTTTTGACATGCTTTACTATGACGTTTTTGACAAGCCATACTGTACTATGACGTTTTTGACATGCTCTAATATGACTTTTTTGTTTTTGACATGCTATACTATGACATTTTTGACATACTTTACTATGACTTTTTTGACATGCTATACTATGAAGTTTTTGACATGCTGTACTATGGCTTTTTTGACATGCTATACTATGAAATGTTTGACATGCTACAGTATACTATGAAGTTTTTGACATGCTATACTATGACATTTTTGACATACTTTACTATGACTTTTTTGACATAATATACTATGAAGTTTTTGACATGCTGTACTATGACTTTTTTGACATGCTATACCATGACATTTTTTCCATACTTTACTATGAGTTTTGTGACATGCTGTACTATGACTTTTTTGACATACTGTACTATGACTTTTTTGACATGCTGTACTATGACTTTTTGTTTTTGACATGCTGTACTATGACGTTTTTGACACACTGTACTATGACTTTTTTGACATGCTGTACTATGACTTTTTTGACATGCTGTACTATGACTTTTTTGTTTTTGACATGCTGTACTATGACGTTTTTGACATGCTGTACTATGACGTTTTTGACATGCTGTACTATGACTTTTTTGACATGCTGTGCTATGACTTTTTTGTTTTTGACATGCTGTACTATGACGTTTTTGACATGCTGTACTATGACTTTTTTGTTTTTGACATGCTGTACTATGACGTTTTTGACATGCTGTACTATGACTTTTTTGTTTTTGACATGCTGTACTATGACGTTTTTGACATGCTGTACAATGACATTTTTGACATACTGTACTATGACTTTTTTGACATGCTGTACTATGCCTTTTTTAGTTTTTGACATGCCGTACTATGACGTTTTTGACATGCTATACTATGACTTTTTTGACATGCTATACTATGACATTTTTGACATACTGTACTATGACTTTTTTGACATGCTATACTATGACATTTTTGACATACTTTACTATGACTTTTTTGACATGCTATACTATGAAGTTTTTGACATGCTATACTATGACATTTTTTACATACTTTACTATGACTTTTTTGACATGCTATACTATGACGTTTTTGACATACTGTACTATGACTTTTTTGACATGCTGTACTATTCCTTTTTTAGTTTTTGACATGCTGTACTTTGACGTTTTTGCCATGCTTTACTATGACTTTTAGTTTTTGACATGCTGTACTATAATGTTTTTGACACACTGTACTATGACATTTTTGACATACTTTACTATGACTTTTTTGACATCCTATACTATGACATTTTTGACATACTTTACTATGACTTTTTTGACATGCTGTACTATGACGTTTTTGACATGCTGTACTATGACGTTTTTGACCCTGTACTATGACTTTTTTGACACTGTACTATGACTTTTTTGACATGCTGTACTATGACTTTGTTGTTTTTGACATGCTGTACTATGACGTTTTTGACATGCTGTACTATGACATTTTTGACACACTTTACTATGACTTTTTTGACATGCTATACTATGACGTTTTTGACATACTGTACTAAGACTTTTTTGACATGCTGTAATATGACGTTTTTGACATGCTGTACTATGACTTTTTTGACAAGCTGTACTGACTTTTTTGACATGCTATACTATGACTTTTTTGTTTTTGACATGCTGTACTATGACATTTTTGACATGCTGTACTATGACTTTTTTGACAAGCTGTACTGACTTTTTTGACAAGATATACTATGACTTTTTTGACATGCTGTACTATGACTTTTTTGTTTTTGACATGCTGTACTTCTGACGTTTTTGACATGCTGTACTATGACTTTTTTGACATGCTGTACTATGACTTATTTGTTTTTGACATGCTGTACTATGACGTTTTTGACATGCTGTACTATGACTTTTGTGTTTTTGACATGCTGTACTATGACATTTTTGACATGCTGTACTATGACTTTTTTGACATGCTGTACTATGACTTTTGTTGTTTTTGACATGCTGTACTATGACGTTTTTTGTTTTTGACATGCTGTACTATGACGTTTTTGATATGCTGTATTATGACTTTTTTGACATGCTATACTATGACTTTTTTGTTTTTGACATGCTGTACTATGGCGTTTTTGACATGCTGTACTATGACTTTTTGACATGCTGTACTATGACTTTTTTGACATGCTGTACTATGACTTTTTTGACATGCTTTACTATGACGTGTTTTGTTTTTGACATGCTGTACTATGACGTTTTTTGTTTTTGACATGCTGTACTATGACCATTTTAGTTTTTGACATGCTGTACTATGACCATTTTAGTTTTTGACATGCTGTACTATGACCATTTTAGTTTTTGACATGCTGTACTATGACCTTTTTTGACATGCTGTACCTTTTTAGACATGTACTATGACCATGCTCCCTGCTCTGCCACAGGACAAGCTGACCCAGCTGCATGTGCCTGACTCCACCTGCAGGTGGATCACAGACTTCCTGACAGGAAGCTGCAATGAAGCTGGGAAAATGTTGAGTCCATCCTCACTTGCTCCATCACCATCTGGTACACTGCTGCCTCTGCTAGGGACAAGAGCCCCCCTCCCCCCACCACCATCCCTAGTCACTAACCTGCATTGACCTTCATCCTGGACTTTACACCTGCCAATTGCATAAGCTTTGTATTCTTTACAAAATGTGCTCTCAACCAATTCAGCTTTCTTTCTTAGCCAACAGTTAATTTGTATGTACAGTATATACTGTATTTGTTTCTGTATTTATTGTTCCATATTAATGTTATTATTTGTTCGTTTATTTATTCATCTTTCACCAAGGGTTATTCCATTAAAGTGAATTTATTGTCTTTTCATCACTTTTTTACTAACTCATACTTCTTTTTATCACTTGTTTGACATACTTGCTATGACTTTTTATCACTTTATCACATACTTTTTTTCAACAAACTATACTATGACGTTTGTATCCCTGTTTTCAACATACTTTACTATGATTTTTTTGACATGCTATAATAGGACTCTTTTCATCTGACTATATTATTGTTACTATTTTTTAGAACTTTTTACAACATACTGTATGACTATGCTGTGCCTGTTTTTTACTTTCTTTATTTGGTGGCAATGTTTGTTTGTTTATGTAATTCCCCCTAAGTGTACTTATTGTGACATTAAAACCTTTTCTGATTCTAATTCTGACTTTTTTATAATTTTTTCCAAAATGCAATACTATGACTCTTTTGTCATACTAAACTGACTTTTTTTCAACTTACTATACTGACTTAAAAAAAGTAACATACTATACTATGACCATTTAATCACTTTCTTCGACATACTATACTATGACTTTTTAATTACTTAAAAATAATAAAATATGACTTTTTACACATACTATACTTTGATTTCTTTTAAATTTTTGAACATACTGTGCTATGACTTTTGTATAGCTTTTTTCGACATACAATACTAGGATTTTCACTTTGTTCGTTATACTATGACTTTTATCACTTTTTTGACATTATACTATCACTTTTTTTATTACTTTTCTTAACATACTATACTATAACTTCTTATCACTTTTTTCAACGTACTATTCTGTGACTTTTTTGACTAACTATACTATGACTTCTTATCACTTTTACAACACATTGTACTATGACTTTTTGACACTTTTTTCAACTTACTGTACTAGGACTTTTTTGATTGTTTTCATAATCCATCCATCTTTGTCTGCTTATCTATCTTTTTTATGATTCTTTTCATCGTAATATACAATGACTTTCTTTGACATACTATACTATGACTTGTTTTATTACTTTTTTCAGAATACTTAAGTATACTATAATGTTTTTTGACATTCCTATACAATGACTATTTATCACTTTTTGGACATACTATACACTATGACTTTTTATTACTTTTTAAAACATTGTATACTATGACTTTTATTGACACTTTTTTCAACATACCTATACATTGAATTTTTTATTGCTTTTTTCAAAATACTATAATGTGACGTTTTTCAACATACTATACTGTGGCTTTTTAAATTATTTTTCTCAACATACTACACCATGGCTTTTTTCGACATATTTATTCTATGACTTTATTACCACTTTTTTCGACATAATATACTATGACTTGTCTTACTTTTTTCGATGTACTATATTATTACTTTTTTCGACATACCTACAGTATACTATGAATTTTTTGTTCATGTTTTTTCCAACACACTATACTACTATTATTAATTACATTTTGGACATACTGTACTATGACTTTTTTAACATGCTGTACTATGACTTTTTTGTTTTTGACATGCTGTACTATGACGTTTTTGACATGCTGTACTATGACTTTTTTGTTTTTGACATGCTGCACTATGACGTTTATGACATGCTGTCCTATGACTTTTTTGACATACTGTATTATGACTTTTTTGACATGCTGTACTATGACTTTTTTGTTTTTGACATGCTGTACTATGACGTTTTTGACATACTGTACTGTGACTATTTTGACATGCTGTACTATGACGTTTTTGACATGCTGTACTATGACTTTTTTGTTTTTGACATGCTGTACTATGACGTTTTTGACATGCTGTACTATGACTTTTTTGACATGCTGTACTATGACTTTTTTGACATACTGTACTATGACTTTTTTGACATGCTGTACTATGACTTTTTTGTTTTTGACATGCTGTACTATGACGTTTTTGACATACTGTACTATGACTTTTTTGACATGCTGTACTATGACTTTTTTGTTTTTGACATGCTGTACTATGACGTTTTTTGACATGCTTTACTATGACGTTTTTGACAAGCTATACTATGACGTTTTTTTGACATACTGTACTATGACTTTTTTGACATGCTGTACTATGACGTTTTTGACATGCTGTACTATGACGTTTTTGTTTTTGACATACTGTACTATGACTTTTTTGACATGCTATACTATGATGTTTTTGACATGCTATACTATGACATTTTTGACATACTTTACTATGACTTTTTTGACATGCTATACTATGAAGTTTTTGACATGCTGTACTATGACTTTTTTGACATACTGTACTATGACTTTTTTGACATGCTGTACTATGACTTTTTGGACATACTGTACTATGACTTTTTTGACATGCTGTACTATGACTTTTTTGTTTTTGACATGCTGTACTATGACGTTTTTGACATACTGTACTATGACTTTTTATACATGCTGTACTATGACTTTTTTGTTTTTGACAAGCTGTACTATGACGTTTTTTGACATGCTTTACTATGACGTTTTTGACAAGCTATACTATGATGTTTTTTGACATACTGTACTACGACTTTTTTGACATGCTGTACTATGACTTTTTTTACATGCTATACTATGACGTTTTTGACATGCTATACTATGACATTTTTGACATACTTTACTATGACTTTTTTTAACATGCTATACTATGACATTTTTTACATACTTTACTATGACTTTTGTGACATGCTGTACTATGACTTTTTTGACATACTGTACTATGACATTTTTGACATGCTGTACTATGACTTTTTGTTTTTGACATGCTGTACTATGACGTTTTTGACACACTGTACTATGACTTTTTGACATGCTATACTATGACTTTTTTGTTTTTGACATGCTGTACTATGACTTTTTTGTTTTTGACATGCTGTACTATGACGTTTTTGACATGCTGTACTATGACTTTTTTGACATGCTGTACTATGACTTTTTTGTTTTTGACATGCTGTACTATGACGTTTTTGACATGCTGTACTATGACTTTTTTGTTTTTGACATGCTGTACTATGACTTTTTTGACATGCTGTACCATTGATTTTTTTGACATGCTGTACTATGACTTTTTTGACATGCTGTACTATGACTTTTTTGTTTTTGACATGCTGTACTATGACGTTTTTGACATACTGTACTATGACTTTTTTGACATGCTGTACTATGACTTTTTTGTTTTTGACAAGCTGTACTATGACGTTTTTTGACATGCTTTACTATGACGTTTTTGACAAGCTATACAATGACGTTTTTTGACATACTGTACTATGACTTTTTTGACATGCTGTACTATGACGTTTTTGTTTTTGACATGCTGTACTATGACGTTTTTGACATGCTTTACTATGACGTTTTTGACAAGCCATACTGTACTATGACGTTTTTGACATGCTCTACTATGACTTTTTTGTTTTTGACAAGCTGTACTATGACGTTTTTTGACATGCTTTACTATGACGTTTTTGACAAGCTATACAATGACGTTTTTTGACATACTGTACTATGACTTTTTTGACATGCTGTACTATGACGTTTTTGTTTTTGACATGCTGTACTATGACGTTTTTGACATGCTTTACTATGACGTTTTTGACAAGCCATACTGTACTATGACGTTTTTGACATGCTCTACTATGACTTTTTTGTTTTTGACATGCTATACTATGAGATTTTTGACATACTTTACTATGACTTTTTTGACATGCTATACTATGAAGTTTTTGACATGCTGTACTATGACTTTTTTGACATGCTATACTATGACATTTTTTACATACTTTACTATGACTTTTGTGACATGCTGTACTATGACTTTTTTGACATCCTGTACTATGACTTTTTTGACATGCTGTACTATGACTTTTTGGACATACTGTACTATGACTTTTTTGACATGCTGTACTATGACTTTTTTGTTTTTGACATGCTGTACTATGACGTTTTTGACATACTGTACTATGACATTTTTTTACATGCTGTACTATGACTTTTTTGTTTTTGACAAGCTGTACTATGACGTTTTTTGACATGCTTTACTATGACGTTTTTTGACAAGCTATACTATGACGTTTTTTGACATACTGTACTACGACTTTTTTGACATGCTGTACTATGACTTTTTTTACATGCTATACTATGACGTTTTTGACATCCTATACTATGACATTTTTGACATACTTTACTATGACTTTTTTAACATGCTATACTATGACATTTTTTACATACTTTACTATGACTTTTGTGACATGCTGTACTATGACTTTTTTGACATACTGTACTATGACTTTTTTGACATGCTGTACTATGACTTTTTGTTTTTGACATGCTGTACTATGACGTTTTTGACACACTGTACTATGACTTTTTGACATGCTATACTATGACTTTTTTGTTTTTGACATGCTGTACTATGACTTTTTTGTTTTTGACATGCTGTACTATGACGTTTTTGACATGCTGTACTATGACTTTTTTGACATGCAGTACTATGACTTTTTTGTTTTTGACATGCTGTACTATGACGTTTTTGACATGCTGTACTATGACTTTTTTGTTTTTGACATGCTGTACTATGACTTTTTTGACATGCTGTACTATGACTTTTATGACATGCTGTACTATGACTTTTTTGACATACTGTACTATGACTTTTTTGACATGCTGTACTATGACTTTTTTGTTTTTGACATGCTGTACTATGACGTTTTTGACATACTGTACTATGACTTTTTTGACATGCTGTACTATGACTTTTTTGTTTTTGACAAGCTGTACTATGACGTTTTTTGACATGCTTTACTATGACGTTTTTGACAAGCTATACAATGACGTTTTTTGACATACTGTACTATGACTTTTTTGACATGCTGTACTATGACGTTTTTGACATGCTGTACTATGACGTTTTTGTTTTTGACATGCTGTACTATGACGTTTTTGACATGCTTTACTATGACGTTTTTGACAAGCCATACTGTACTATGACGTTTTTGACATGCTCTACTATGACTTTTTTGTTTTTGACATGCTATACTATGACATTTTTGACATACTTTACTATGACTTTTTTGACATGCTATACTATGAAGTTTTTGACATGCTGTACTATGACTTTTTTGACATGCTATACTATGAAATGTTTGACATGCTATACTATGAAGTTTTTGACATGCTATACTATGACATTTTTGACATACTTTACTATGACTTTTTTGACATAATATACTATGAAGTTTTTGACATGCTGTACTATGACGTTTTTGACATGCTATACTATGACATTTTTTCCATACTTTACTATGACTTTTGTGACATGCTGTACTATGACTTTTTTGACATACTGTACTATGACTTTTTTGACATGCTGTACTATGACTTTTTGTTTTTGACATGCTGTACTATGACGTTTTTGACACACTGTACTATGACTTTTTTGACATGCTGTACTAGGACTTTTTTGACATGCTGTACTATGACTTTTTTGTTTTTGACATGCTGTACTATGACGTTTTTGACATGCTGTACTATGACTTTTTTGACATGCTGTGCTATGACTTTTTTGTTTTTGACATGCTGTACTATGACGTTTTTGACATGCTGTACTATGACTTTTTTTTTTTCACATGCTGTACTATGACGTTTTTGACATGCTGTAATATGACTTTTTTGTTTTTGACATGCTGTACTATGACTTTTTTGACATGCTGTACTATGACTTTTTTGACATACTGTACTATGACTTTTTGTTTTTGACATGCTATACTATGACGTTTTTGACACACTGTACTATGACTTTTTTGACATGCTGTACCATGACTTTTTTGACATGCTGTACTATGACTTTTTTGTTTTTGACATGCTGTACTATGACGTTTTTGACATGCTGTACTATGACTTTTTTGACATGCTGTGCTATGACTTTTTTGTTTTTGACATGCTGTACTATGACGTTTTTGACATGCTGTACTATGACTTTTTTTTTTGACATGCTGTACTATGACGTTTTTGACATGCTGTAATATGACTTTTTTGTTTTTGACATGCTGTACTATGACTTTTTTGACATGCTGTACTATGACTTTTTTGACATACTGTACTATGACTTTTTTGACATGCTGTACTATGACTGTTTTGTTTTTGACATGCTGTACTATGACGTTTTTGACATACTGTACTATGACTTTTTTGACAAGCTGTACTATGACGTTTTTTGACATGCTGTACTATGACGTTTTTGACATGCTATACTATGAAGTTTTTGACATGCTATACTATGACAATTTTGACATACTTTACTATGACTTTTTTGACATGCTATACTATGAAGTTTTTGACATGCTGTACTATGACTTTTTTGTTTTTAACATGCTGTACTATGACGTTTTTGACATGCTGTACTATGACTTTTTTGTTTTTGACATGCTGTACTATGACGTTTTTGACATGCTGTACAATGACATTTTTGACATACGTTACTATGACTTTTTTGACATGCTATACTATGACGTTTTTGACATACTGTACTATGACTTTTTTGACATGCTGTACTATGACGTTTTTGACATGCTGTACTATGACTTTTTTGTTTTTGACATGCTGTACTGTGACGTTTTTGACACACTGTACTATGACTTTTTTGACATGCTGTACTATGACTTATTTGTTTTTGACATGCTGTACTATGACTTTTTTGTTTTTGACATGCTGTACTATGACGTTTTTGACATGCTGTACTATGACTTTTTTGACATGCTGTGCTATGACTTTTTTGTTTTTGACATGCTGTACTATGACGTTTTTGACATGCTGTACTGACTTTTTTGACATGCTATACTATGACTTTTTTGACGTGCTGTATTATGACTTTTTTGTTTTTGACATGCTGTACTATGACTTTTTTGTTTTTGACATGCTGTACTATGACTTTTTTGACATGCTGTACTATGACTTTTTTGACATGCTGTACTATGACTTTTTTGACATACTGTACTATGACTTTTTTGACATGCTGTACTATGACTTTTTTGACATATTGTACTATGACTTTTTTGACATGCTGTACTATGACTTTTTTGTTTTTGACATGCTGTACTATAACGTTTTTGACAAGCTATACTATGACGTTTTTTGACATGCTGTACTATGACGTTTTTGACATGCTGTACTATGACGTTTTTGTTTTTGACATGCTGTACTATGACTTTTTTGACATGCTATACTATGACGTTTTTGACATGCTATACTATGACAATTTTGACATACTTTACTATGACTTTTTTGACATGCTATACTATGAAGTTTTTGACATGCTGTACTATGACTTTTTTGTTTTTAACATGCTGTACTATGACTTTTTTGACATGCTGTACTATGACTTTTTTGACATACTGTACTATGACTTTTTTGACATGCTGTACTATGACTGTTTTGTTTTTGACATGCTGTACTATGACGTTTTTGACATACTGTACTATGACTTTTTTGACAAGCTGTACTATGACGTTTTTTGACATGCTTTACTATAACGTTTTTGACAAGCTATACTATGACGTTTTTTGACATGCTGTACTATGACTTTTTTGACATGCTATACTATGAAGTTTTTGACATGCTATACTATGACAATTTTGACATACTTTACTATGACTTTTTTGACATGCTATACTATGACGTTTTTGACATGCTATACTATGACAATTTTGACATACTTTACTATGACTTTTTTGACATGCTATACTATGAAGTTTTTGACATGCTGTACTATGACTTTTTTGTTTTTAACATGCTGTACTATGACGTTTTTGACATGCTGTACTATGACTTTTTTGTTTTTAACATGCTGTACTATGACGTTTTTGACATGCTGTACAATGACATTTTTGACATACGTTACTATGACTTTTTTGACATGCTATACTATGACGTTTTTGACATACTGTACTATGGCTTTTTTGACATGCTGTACTATGACGTTTTTGACATGCTGTACTATGACTTTTTTGTTTTTGACATGCTGTACTATGACGTTTTTGACATGCTGTACTATGACTTTTTTGTTTTTGACATGCTGTACTGTGACGTTTTTGACACACTGTACTATGACTTTTTTGACATGCTGTACTATGACTTATTTGTTTTTGACATGCTGTACTATGACTTTTTTGTTTTTGACATGCTGTACTATGACGTTTTTGACATGCTGTACTATGACTTTTTTGACATGCTGTGCTATGACTTTTTTGTTTTTGACATGCTGTACTATGACGTTTTTGACATGCTGTACTGACTTTTTTGACATGCTATACTATGACTTTTTTGACGTGCTGTATTATGACTTTTTTGTTTTTGACATGCTGTACTATGACTTTTTTGACATGCTGTACTATGACTTTTTTGTTTTTGACATGCTGTACTATGACTTTTTTGACATGCTGTACTATGACTTTTTTGACATGCTGTACTATGACTTTTTTGACATACTGTACTATGACTTTTTTGACATGCTGTACTATGACTTTTTTGACATACTGTACTATGACTTTTTTGACATGCTGTACTATGACTTTTTTGTTTTTGACATGCTGTACTATGACGTTTGTGACATACTGTACTATGACTTTTTTGGCATGCTGTACTATGACGTTTTTGACAAGTTATACTATGACGTTTTTGACATGCTTTACTATGACGTTTTTGACAAGCCATACTGTACTATGACGTTTTTGACATGCTCTACTATGACGTTTTTGTTTTTGACATGCTATACTATGACATTTTTGACATACTTTACTATGACTTTTTTGACATGCTATACTATGAAGTTTTTGACATGCTGTACTAAGACTTTTTTGACATGCTATACTATGACATTTTTGACATACTTTACTATGACTTTTTTGACATGCTATACTATGAAGTTTTTGACATGCTGTACTATGACTTTTTTGACATGCTATACTATGAAATTTTTGACATGCTATACTATGACGTTTTTGACATACTGTACTATGACTTTTTTGACATGCTATACTACGACATTTTTGACATGCTTTACTATGAAGTTTTTGACATACTGTACTATGACTTTTTTGACATGCTATACTATGACTTTTTTGACATACTGTACTATGACTTTTTTGACATGCTATACTATGACTTTTTTGACATACTGTACTATGACTTTTTTGACATGCTATACTATGACGTTTTTGACATACTGTACTATGACTTTTTTGACATGCTATACTATGACTTTTTTGACATACTGTACTATGACTTTTTTGACATGCTGTACTATGCCTTTTTTAGTTTTTGACATGCTGTACTATGACGTTTTTGACATGCTGTACTATAACTTTTTGTTTTTGACATGCTGTACTATGATGTTTTTGACACACTGTACTATGACATTTTTGACATACTTTACTATGACTTTTTTGACATGCTAAACTATGAAGTTTTTGACATGCTATACTATGAAGTTTATGACATGCTGTACTATGACTTTTTTGACATCCTATACTATGACTTTTTTGACAAGCTGTACTATGACTTTGTTGTTTTTGACATGCTGTACTATGACGTTTTTGACATGCTGTACTATGACGTTTTTGACATGCTGTACAATGACGTTTTTGACACTGTACTATGACTTTTTTGACACTGTACTATGACTTTTTTGACAAGCTGTACTATGACTTTGTTGTTTTTGACATGCTGTACTATGACGTTTTTGACATGCTGTACTATGACTTTTTTGACATGCTGTACTATGACGTTTTTGACATGCTGTACTATGACTTTTTTGTTTTTGACATGCTGTACTATGACGTTTTTGACATGCTGTACAATGACATTTTTGACATACTTTACTATGACTTTTTTGACATGCTATACTATGACGTTTTTGACATACTGTACTATGACTTTTTTGACATGCTGTACTATGACGTTTTTGACATGCTGTACTATGACTTTTTTGTTTTTGACATGCTGTACTATGACGTTTTTGACACACTGTACTATGACTTTTTTGACATGCTGTACTATGACTTATTTGTTTTTGACATGCTGTACTATGACGTTTTTGACATGCTGTACTATGACTTTTTTGACATGCTGTACTGACTTTTTTGACATGCTATACTATGACTTTTTTGACATGCTGTACTGACTTTTTTGACATGCTATACTATGACTTTTTTGACGTGCTGTACTATGACGTTTTTGACATGCTGTACTATGACGTTTTTGACACTGTACTATGACTTTTTTGACACTGTACTATGACTTTTTTGACAAGCTGTACTATGACTTTGTTGTTTTTGACATGCTGTACTATGACGCTTTTGACATGCTGTACTATGACTTTTTTGACATGCTGTACTATGACTTTTTTGTTTTTAACATGCTGTACTATGACGTTTTTTACATGCTGTACTATGACTTTTTTGTTTTTGACATGCTGTACTATGACTTTTTTGTTTTTGACATGCTGTACTATGACGTTTTTGACATGCTGTACAATGACATTTTTGACATACTTTACTATGACTTTTTTGACATGCTATACTATGACGTTTTTGACATACTGTACTATGACTTTTTTGACATGCTGTACTATGACGTTTTTGACATGCTGTACTATGACTTTTTTGTTTTTGACATGCTGTACTATGACGTTTTTGACATGCTGTACTATGACTTTTTTGACATGCTATGCTGACTTTTTTGACATGCTATACTATGACTTTTTTGACGTGCTGTATTATGACTTTTTTGTTTTTGACATGCTTTACTATGACGTTTTTGACATACTGTACTATGACTTTTTTGACATGCTGTACTATGACTTTTGTTGTTTTTGACATGCTGTACTATGACGTTTTTTGTTTTTGACATGCTGTTCTATGACGTTTTTGATATGCTGTACTATGACTTTTTTGACATGCTGTGCTATGACTTTTTTGACATGCTGTACTATGACCATTTTAGTTTTTGACATGCTGTACTATGACCATTTTAGTTTTTGACATGCTGTACTATGACCTTTTTTGACATGCTGTACCTTTTTAGACATGTACTATGACCATGCTCCCTGCTCTGCCACAGGACAAGCTGACCCAGCTGCATGTGCCTGACTCCACCTGCAGGTGGATCACAGACTTCCTGACAGGAAGCTGCAATGAAGCTGGGAAAATGTTCAAAAGTCCATCCTCACTTGCTCCATCACCATCTGGTACACTGCTGCCTCTACTAGGGACAAGAGCGCCCCTCCCCCACCACCATCCCTAGTCACTAACCTGCATTGACCTTCATCCTGGACTTTACACCTGCCAATTGCATAAGCTTTGTATTCTTTACAAAATGTGCTCTCAACCAATTCAGCTTTCTTTCTTAGCCAACAGTTACTTTGTATGTACAGTATATACTGTATTTGTTTCTGTATTTATTGTTCCATATTAATGTTATTATTTGTTCGTTTATTTATTCATCTTTCACCAAGGCTTATTCCATTAAAGTGAATTTATTGTCTTTTCATCACTTTTTTACTAACTCATACTTCTTTTTATCACTTGTTTGACATACTTGCTATGACTTTTTATCACTTTATCACAGACTTTTTTTCAACAAACTATACTATGACGTTTGTATCCCTGTTTTCAACATACTATACTATGATTTTTTTGACATGCTATAATAGGACTCTTTTCATCTGACTATATTATGACTTTTTTAGTACTTTTTACAACATACTGTATGACTATGCTGTGCCTGTTTTTTAGTTTCTTTATTTGGTGGCAATGTTTGTTTGTTTATGTAATTCCCCCTAAGTGTACTTATTGTGACATTAAAACCTTTTCTGATTCTAATTCTGACTTTTTTATAATTTTTTCCAAAATGCAATACTATGACTCTTTTGTCATACTAAACTGACTTTTTTCAACTTACTATACTGACTTAAAAAAAGTAACATACTATACTATGACCATTTAATCACTTTCTTCAACATACTATACTATGACTTTTTAATTACTTAAAAATAATAAAATATGACTTTTTTCCACATACTATACTTTGATTTCTTTTCAATTTTTGAACATACTGTGCTATGACTTTTGTATAGCTTTTTTCGACATACAATACTAGGATTTTCACTTTGTTCGTTATACTATGACTTTTATCACTTTTTTGACGTTATACTATCACTTTTTTTATTACTTTTCTTAACATACTATACTATAACTTCTTATCACTTTTTTTTCAACGTACTATTCTGTGACTTTTTCAACTAACTATACTATGACTTCTTATCACTTTTACAACATATTGTACTATGACTTTTTGACACTTTTTTCAACTTACTGTACTAGGACTTTTTTGATTGTTTTCATCATCCATCCATCTTTGTCTGCTTATCTATCTTTTTTATGATTCTTTTCATCGTAATATACAATGACTTTCTTTGACATACTATACTATGACTTGTTTTATTACTTTTTTCAGAATACTATATTATAACCTTTTTTGACATTCCTATACAATGACTATTTATCACTTTTTGGACATACTATATACTATGACTTTTTATTACTTTTTAAAACATTCTATACTATGACTTTTATTGACACTTTTTTCAACATACCTATACTTTGAATTTTTTATTGCTTTTTTCAAAATACTATAATATGACGTTTTATATTGTGGCTTTTTAAATTATTTTTTTCAACATACTACACCATGGCTTTTTTCGACATATTTATACTATGACTTTATTACCACTTTTTTCGACATAATATACTATGACTTGTCTTACTTTTTTCGATGTACTATACTATGACTTTTTTCGACATACCTATACTATGAATTTTTTGTTCATGTTTTTTCCAACACACTATACTACTATTATTAATTACTTTTTGGACATACTGTGCTATGACTTTTTATGTTTTTTTCGACTTACTATACTATGACATTTATCACTGTTTTCAACATACTATACAATTACTTTTTTAACACTTTTTTCAACATATTATCACTTATTACTTTTTTCAACATTCTATCCTGTGACTTCTTATCACTTTTTGACATACTATAATAAAACATTTTTCTGACTCTTCATCTTACTATTACTTTTTAATCTTTTTTTTACATACATATAACATATAACTAGTCATCTCTTATTTCAACATATTATACTTCTCATTACTTTTTTCATCATTCGGGCGGCTGTGGCTCAGCGTTAGAGCGGTTGCCTGCCAATTGGAAGGTTGGTGGTTCAATCCCTGGCCCTGCAGTCCCATGTCGGAGTCCTTGGGCAAGATGCTGAACCCTGAGTTGCTGCGCGTTGGAGTGTGAATGTGTGTGAGTGTTTATCTGATGAGCAGGTGGCACCTTGTACGGCAGCCTCGGCCACAGTGTATGAATGTGTGTGAATGGTGAATGTATCCTGTATGATGTAAAAGTGCTTTGAGTAGTCGATAAGACTAGAAAAGCACTACATAAATACAGCACATTTACATCATAGTACACTATGACTTTATTCGACATACTATACTATGACTTATTTAAATCTCTTTTTTCAACTTTTTATCTTCTCGTCATACTATACTGACTTTTTGAAACATACTATGACTTTTCATTTGTTTGTTACACAAATAGACTTTTATCACTATTTTGACATACTATACTGTTACCACTGATTTATTTGTCCTTAGAGATACTGCGCTGACACATCACAGGCATGCTGAAACATGCTGAAAGTCAGTGAAGGAAGTCCTGTTGATCCAGGGCGCAGTGCTGCAGTCATGTTTCCGTCCTGTAGATGGCGATGTAGCTTCATCATGTTTACAGGTGATAAAATGACAGCATTCAAAGACAGTAGCTGTGTAACAAAGGGACATCTGGAATGCTTTTTTCCCCAATGAAAGACAAGTTTCTCATTATTATTTCATAATCTCAACTTTCTATGTCATGTGATGAAAACGTGTAAAAAAGACCTGTTGTGCATAGGTTCTGTCGCCCATGTGAGGAATTGACAACAAAATGACAACAATGATAATGACATCAAAACAGTTGACGTGTCCACGTGATGCAAGCCTTCCGTGATTGGGTACGCGCCCCCACCCCTCCTCCTCCTTTACGCAGTTGCTAGTAGCCAGGGAGAACACGCAGGATTAAAAAAAAAGATGGACTCTTCCAGCAAGCTTCTAAACATAGTCATTCTGAGAAATCCAGAGAGAGATGTGTGGAGCTGATGGTTGTAATTAGCTTTGTAGCAACTCACTTGGCAACGGCTTGAACGTAACAGACACTCATTAAGTTTCTTTTTTTTCGACATACTATAAAATAATTCTTTATGAGTCTTATCGTCATACTATACTATGTCTTTTTTCGATATACTGTACAGTGACTTTTTTATCCCTATTTTCAATATAGTATACTGACTTTTTCAACATATTATGACTATTTCATCTCTTTTTTGCAAAATATAACTATTTAATGAGTTTTAACTATGACATTTTTTTATACATTTTTCAACATACTCTACCAGACTTTTATCACTTTTTTAAAATACTATTGCATTACTGTTTTATCACGTTTTTCCAACACACTGTACTATGACTTTTTATCCCTTTATTCAACATACTATCTATAACTTTTGAATAGTTTTGTCTTTTTTATCACTTTTTCGACATACTATATCATGACTTTTTTCATCGCTTTTTAAATACAACATGAAATATAGAAGATTGCTTTAACTTTTAGATATCATTGACTTCCATTCATTCCATTATTCTTAACCTTAACTGATTGACGCTGAACCCTGAAGTAAACATTACCCAAATGTCAATAAAGACACACACCTGTAGTTCAAGTTTATTCATAAAGCTTTAAAACCAGACACAGTAAGAAAGGATTAAGCCTAATAAGAGAGACAGAACGGATAACAAATGTAGAACAAATATGTTGTATAATCTGACATTATCATCACAGAACAGTCGGCATGTAAGAGCCCCAACCAAAACGGCCTGATTTAGGGTTCAAGTCTACTTACACAATCCATTACAGAGAGTTGGGAGTATTTATTTCCATTAGTAAGTTTTCTGCCTGTTAAAAGGAAGTTTTACATTACTGCTGTCCCACTAGATGCTTGCTCTTGTGGGGAATTGTTGGGTCTCTCTATATTAAAAGTGCCCTGCGATAACTTCTGTTATGATTTGACGCTGGAAATACAATTTGAAATAGTTTCTGTGAGTGCTAGACACCGATGACTGCTATGATCGGCAGACAGTTGTCCTAACAGTTGGTTTACAGATTTGTACCTTTAATACTAAGATATTTTGTGGCTAAGATATTCCTGAAGTTTGATTGGTGCAACCCAATTAAGTTTGGGTGATTTATAGATGCTACTAGTCTGGTAATAGCTCAGTAACTTGGATGAAAAAAATACATGTCACTGAGTTTTAGATAACCATCACTCTTTCGCATAACTCACACTATTGCATAACCTATTACCCAAACACACAAACAAAGAGAGAAGAGGTCTGAGCACACAAGAGGGAAACATTCTCATGAGAAAGCTGATGTTTACCCTCCGGAAGCTATACAGCCCGAACTGTCTGCGACTTTCACTTAAACACACACACACACACACACACACACACACACACACAACAATCACACACACACGCTGAAGGATGAAACGGTGTCTCTCCATATGTCTGTGCGCTTCCTCTCCACACAGGAAGTGCTCTCGAGGTCACTGAGAGGTTAAAAAAGGCGGACAGACTCAAGGTCCGAAAGTCCCTCAGAGATCAGAAAACAGACTGCACACAATTAAAACAGGAAAAGAGATGAAAAGATGAACAGTAACAGAGAAACTTAATTGCCAACTATTTTGATAATGGATTAATCGTTTAAGTCTTGGCTTTTGTTACTATTTCCTGACACTTAGAATAAATGATCAATAAATGATTCAATACTCAGATTACAGATTAATTGATGATTAAAATGATTATCAACGTCAAGTGATTTATGGATCTTCCTCTAGCATCAGCTACACACACTGTATCAAGAAGATGTATAAATGTGTACTTCCTGTGTAGGATATGAAAGGATTTTGGTGCTCCCCCCAAGTGGCCAAATCAGTTATTGCAGATTTTGTGGACAAAGAAACATATTCATGTCTCAGAAACCTGCTATGAAATTATGATGCAAGACAGACTTTTATCAGCTAAAAACAGTTTTTGTATTGATATTGCCCTTTTCATCTGCTGTCATGTGTATAAAAGATATGCATGAAAGAAGAGGAAAAGGGTTTTACAACTAAATGTCAGTATGTCACTAGAAAAATAAGAGCAAGAGGCCAATTAAAACATTCTCTGATAAAAAGATTAAATGCTGAAATATGGGGATAAAACAAAAGTGGAAAGTATTACCTTTGTCTACATTAATACATTTGGTTATACACAAATTTCCCAAAACATGACTAACAGATTCTGAAGTTTTTTTTTAAATGTCAAGTTAACTATGTTAACTAGACTATTTTAGGAATCTAACAGTCATCCATTTGTGAATGTATAACTTTTACAGACTGCAGTACTATAAAGAATATAAACCAAAACAAGCATGTATTGTACGTATTGTCATCTGTAAATCACAGCTGATACCAGTCCTGTCCCACATTTAGTCCGAACTTTAATAAAGGAGCAACAGGAAACAAAAACACTATACTGTATATCCTGACCAGTAATTGCATTATTGGAATGTAAGAATCTGTGTATTTGATATGTGTGAAGGATGCCCTATCCTCTAAATGATTTTCTATGTCTTAATAATGAATAATCAATGAGCCTCTCGCCACCTCGGCCCATCAGAAGGCTTATTTTTGCCCGATCAAGCCTAACTGGGATCTAAAGGGGTTAAACCGTGAGGAGGATTGAGTAATCATTGCATAAGCTCTTTGTCTTCGTGCTTCCCAGGT
Organism: Etheostoma nigrum; assembly: GCA_029931835.1. NCBI lineage: Eukaryota > Metazoa > Chordata > Actinopteri > Perciformes > Percidae > Etheostoma > Etheostoma nigrum. The sequence continues at coordinate 587 of JAQOOF010000407.1, read as the reverse complement.
CTGAACAATTGCCGAGAACACAATTGTGGGCTGGAGAGGCTTGATTTGGCCAATAATTGTATATCTGAATAAATTCCCACAGAAAAACAAAGACCAAAAAAAGATTCAGTTTGTCAATACTTAAGATACCCATTGTGTTACTGTATCACAGAAGTATTCTGGTTCCAGCGTCGCCCACATCGCAAATTTTGTTGACTGATTCACAAAGGTCTGCCGTTGTTTTAGTGAATGTCCGTTTCCCCAGATGGAGAAACAACCAAACTAATCAGGGTCGCCAGCGTGACCTCATAGGAAGGCATGTAAATAGCACGCCGCTTTTAGGAACATTTTGTTTGTCTTTTCTACGTATTTTAAGCTTTTAACGTGTCATTTAAAGGCTCGTTCTTATTCCTAACACGATAAAGGTTGTGAATTCAAACAACACTACTTAGTTATGTTTAGGGAAAGATACGGGTTTGGCTACTTTAAGGGTACTTTGTTGATTTCATACCAGCTCTGTGACATCTTTGTGTGGGCAGTAGATGAACAACGTTTGGCTTCCTTCTCCTAGTACAGGTTTGCTGAGATGCAAGATAAAAAATCTTTTA
>JAQOOF010000406.1:22500-25000 GCA_029931835.1 Etheostoma nigrum | reverse complement strand
TATAGACCTTAGTGGTCCCTAATACTGTATCTGAAGTCTCTTTATATAGACCTTAGTGGTCCCCTAATACTGGATCTGAAGTCTCTTTTATATAGACCTTAGTGGTCCCCTAATACTGTATCTGAAGTCTCTTTATATAGACCTTAGTGGTCCCTAATACTGTATCTGAAGTCTCTTTATATAGACCTTAGTGGTCCCTAATACTGTATCTGAAGTCTCTTTATATAGACCTTAGTGGTCCCTAATACTGTATCTGAAGTCTCTTTATATAGACCTTAGTGGTCCCTAATACTGTATCTGAAGTCTCTTTATATAGACCTTAGTGGTCCCTAATACTGTATCTGAAGTCTCTTTATATAGACCTTAGTGGTCCCTAATACTGTATCTGAAGTCTCTTTTATAAAGACCTTAGTGGTCCCCTAATACTGTATCTGAAGTCTCTTTATATAGACCTTAGTGGTCCCTAATACTGTATCTGAAGTCTCTTTATATAGACCTTAGTGGTCCCTAATACTGTATCTGAAGTCTCTTTATATAGACCTTAGTGGTCCCTAATACTGTATCTGAAGTCTCTTTATATAGACCTTAGTGGTCCCTAATACTGTATCTGAAGTCTCTTTATATAGACCTTAGTGGTCCCCTAATACTGTATCTGAAGTCTCTTTATATAGACCTTAGTGGTCCCTAATACTGTATCTGAAGTCTCTTTATATAGACCTTAGTGGTCCCCTAATACTGTATCTGAAGTCTCTTTATATAGACCTTAGTGGTCCCTAATACTGTATCTGAAGTCTCTTTATATAGACCTTAGTGGTCCCTAATACTGTATCTGAAGTCTCTTTATATAGACCTTAGTGGTCCCTAATACTGTATCTGAAGTCTCTTTATATAGACCTTAGTGGTCCCTAATACTGTATCTGAAGTCTCTTTATATAGACCTTAGTGGTCCCCTAATACTGTATCTGAAGTCTCTTTATAAAGACCTTAGTGGTCCCTAATACTGTATCTGAAGTCTCTTTATATAGACCTTAGTGGTCCCTAATACTGTATCTGAAGTCTCTTTATATAGACCTTAGTGGTCCCTAATACTGTATCTGAAGTCTCTTTATATAGACCTTAGTGGTCCCTAATACTGTATCTGAAGTCTCTTTATATAGACCTTAGTGGTCCCCTAATACTGTATCTGAAGTCTCTTTATATAGACCTTAGTGGTCCCTAATACTGTATCTGAAGTCTCTTTATATAGACCTTAGTGGTCCCTAATACTGTATCTGAAGTCTCTTTATATAGACCTTAGTGGTCCCCTAATACTGTATCTGAAGTCTCTTTATATAGACCTTAGTGGTCCCTAATACTGTATCTGAAGTCTCTTTATATAGACCTTAGTGGTCCCTAATACTGTATCTGAAGTCTCTTTATATAGACCTTAGTGGTCCCTAATACTGTATCTGAAGTCTCTTTATATAGACCTTAGTGGTCCCTAATACTGTATCTGAAGTCTCTTTATATAGACCTTAGTGGTCCCTAATACTGTATCTGAAGTCTCTTTATATAGACCTTAGTGGTCCCCTAATACTGTATCTGAAGTCTCTTTTATATAGACCTTAGTGGTCCCCTAATACTGTATCTGAAGTCTCTTTTATATAGACCTTAGTGGTCCCCTAATACTGTATCTGAAGTCTCTTTATATAGACCTTAGTGGTCCCCTAATACTGGATCTGAAGTCTCTTTATATAGACCTTAGTGGTCCCCTAATACTGTATCTGAAGTCTCTTTTATATAGACCTTAGTGGTCCCTAATACTGTATCTGAAGTCTTTTATATAGACCTTAGTGGTCCCTAATACTGTATCTGAAGTCTTTTATATAGACCTTAGTGGTCCCTAATACTGTATCTGAAGTATCTTTATATAGACCTTAGTGGTCCCTAATACTGTATCTGAAGTATCTTTATATAGACCTTAGTGGTCCCCTAATTAACTAATTAACTGGTGCAGGAGAGACGATGAAATCAATCAGAAGTCGTTTTATTTGATACATCCACGTCTACCAGAGACAGAACAGAGCCGCGCTCTTATTTTGAAAGGACAGGAATTGTTAGAATGCTGTTTGTGATTTATATATGAAATATGACATTTTTACATTATACACACACACACGCGCACACACACACACACTGACAGACACACGCAAACACATACACACACACACACACACACACACACATACACACAGACAAACACACACACGTCACACACACACACACACGCACACACACACACACAGACACACACAATAATAAAGTGAAGAAACAATGCAAAACCAAACCTTAGAAATATTAAAGCCCACCACCAGAGGGCGCCCTCTCCTCCTGATTCTTTACATCATAATCACACAGATCACCCGATATTACGCATAATAACCCCAAAATATAACTATTTATCTCTGTATATGACACAAATATAATACACTTTAAATCACGTCCCTCAGATCCTGTCGTA
>JAQOOF010000406.1:7500-10000 GCA_029931835.1 Etheostoma nigrum | reverse complement strand
GTTAAAATACAGAGGCATAAGTATACACCCCCCTATGTTAAAATACAAGGGGCATGAGTATACACCCCCTATGTTAAAATACAGGGGGCATAAGTATACACCCCCCTATGTTAAAATACAGGGGGCATAAGTATACACCCCCCTATGTTAAAATACAGGGGGCATAAGTATACACCCCCCTATGTTAAAATACAGGGGGCATAAGTATACACCCCCTATGTTAAAATACAGGGGGCATAAGTATACACCCCCCTATGTTAAAATACAGGGGGCATAAGTATACACCCCCCTATGTTAAAATACAGGGGGCATAAGTATACACCCCCCTATGTTAAAATACAGGGGGCATAAGTATACACCCCCCTATGTTAAAATACAGGGGGCATAAGTATACAACCCTATGTTAAAATACAGGGGCATAAGTATACACCCCCCTATGTTAAAATACAGGGGGCATAAGTATACACCCCCCTATGTTAAAATACAGGGGGCATAAGTATACACCCCCCTATGTTAAAATACAGGGGGCATAAGTATACCCCCCCTATGTTAAAATACAGGGGCATAAGTATACCCCCCCTATGTTAAAATACAGGGGGCATAAGTATACACCCCCTATGTTAAAATACAGGGGCATAAGTATACACCCCCCTATGTTAAAATACAGGGGCATAAGTATACACCCCCCTATGTTAAAATACAGGGGGCATAAGTATACACCCCCCTATGTTAAAATACAGGGGGCATAAGTATACACCCCCCTATGTTAAAATACAGGGGGCATAAGTATACACCCCCCTATGTTAAAATACAGGGGGCATAAGTATACCCCCCCTATGTTAAAATACAGGGGGCATAAGTATACACCCCCCTATGTTAAAATACAGGGGGCATAAGTATACACCCCCTATGTTAAAATACAGGGGGCATAAGTATACACCCCCCTATGTTAAAATACAGGGGCATAAGTATACACCCCCTATGTTAAAATACAGGGGGCATAAGTATACCCCCCCTATGTTAAAATAGAGTCCCGTACCTGGACCACGAGCCCGAGGTTGGGCCCCGCGGTCGGCAGGCGCAGCGACTCCCTGACGACGGCCCACAGCTCCTTCTGCAGCTCCTCGTACAGCAGCTCCACATCCTTCGCCTTCCGGCGCCCGCTGTCCTTCACGGGGACGCCGGCGTCCTTCACGGGGACGCCGCCGTCCTTCACGGGGACGCCGCCGTCCTTCACCCCGGGGACGCCGCCGTCCTCCGGCGCCTCGCTGCACTCCTGCTCCAGCTCCAGGATGTGGCTGTCGGCCAATAGGAGGTCTCGCTTCTTCACCAGCTGCAGGATCTCCAGGACTGGAGGGAGATTTATTATATATTATATTATATAAAAAATATTATAATAATGTACAATACATATGTAATAATTTAATAAAATATAATAAAATTCAAAATATTTATTATATATTATTTTATATAAAAAATACTATAATAATGTACAATACATATGTAATAATTTAATAAAATATAATAAAATTTAAAATATTTATTATATATTATTTTACATAAAAAATACTATAATAATGTAAAATACATATTTAAAAATTTAATAAAATATAATAAAAACTAAAATATTTATTATATATTATATTATATAAAAAATACTATAATAATGTATAATACATACTGTATGTAATGATTTAATAAAATATAATAAAATTTAAAATATTTATTATATATTATTTTATATAAAAAATACAATAATAATGTATAATACATATGTAATAATTTAATCAAATATAATAAAATTTAAAATATTTATTATATATTATATAATATAAAAAATACTATAATAATGTACAATACATATGTAATAATTTAATAAAATATAATAAAATTTAAAATATTTATATTATATTATATAAAAAATACTATAATAATGTATAATACATATGTAACAATTTCATAAAATATAATAAAATTTAAAATATCCATCCATCCATCTTCATCCGCTTATCCGGAGTCGGGTCGCGGGGGCAGCAGCTCCAGTAGGGGACCCCAAACTTCCCTTTCCCGAGCCACATCAACCAGCTCCGACTGGGGGATCCCGAGGCGTTCCCAGGCCAGGTTGGAGATATAATCTCTCCACCTAGTCCTGGGTCTTCCCCGAGGCCTCCTCCCAGCTGGACGTGCCTGGAACACCTCCCTAGGGAGGCGCCCAGGAGGCATCCTTACCAGATGCCCGAACCACCTCAACTGGCTCCTTTCGACGCGAAGGAGCAGCGGCTCTACTCCGAGCTCCTCTCGGATGACTGAGCTTCTCACCCTATCTCTAAGGGAGACGCCAGCCACCCTCCTGAGGAAACCCATTTCGGCCGCTTGTACCCTGGATCTCGTTCTTTCGGTCATGACCCAGCCTTCATGACCATAGGTGAGGGTAGGAACGAAAATTGCCCGGTAGATCGAGAGCTTTGCCTTCTGGCTCAGCTCTCTTTTCGTCACAACG
>JAQOOF010000405.1:0-29352 GCA_029931835.1 Etheostoma nigrum | reverse complement strand
ATTATCCATCAACATCCATTCCTTTAATTTTAGTCTAAATAATTCCTAATTTCTGTTTTCTAACTCAAACATTAGGTATAATTTCCTATAAATGAGGTTCATTGACCATAAAGTCCAAAAATAACTGAAACTAAAGTTAATAAGTTAGTGTTACGTAGTGTTAAACGTCAAAAAGGTGTTGATAAAAAGGGACAAAAACGTAAGAAAAAGTTTAAAACATTGATTAAAAAACGTCAACAAAAGTGTTGATTTTCAATTTTGACAAGACGACAACACAAGGGTTGGGTTATATATTTTTATACAAAATTCTGCAGGTAACAATTCAGAATTTTAAATGTAATAGTATAATGCAGTAAGAGAAGGGGGTTTTCATTTGATTTAGTATGAACAGGGCATTACACCATCTTTTTCCCAAGGAGCATGTTTTCCTCCTCAGCTGATAGGACTTACATAAGGTAGCTGCTATTACTGTTGTAGCTATTTTGTGCAGTGATACAATAGCCTTGTGAATAAAAAACATTATGAAGTGTTATGTTTTCTATTTTAAAATATTGACGAATAGTGTAAAATACAGTGTAACGGTTGCTGTTACGTGAACGGGACTCGGCGGAGAGGCGGAGCAGGACGAGGTCGCTGCATATTCAGGGAGTCAGGTCAATGTCGCTAAAGCACTCAAAACTTTGACTTTCATCACACACAAGACGTTTTCATTTTTTACAGGTTATGAAACTGTCTCAATTTAATACTGATAGATGGCAGTGCGGCCAGCCGAGCAGACCGATAGCAGTCGGTGAACCGGCGGATGGAGAGCTCTGTGTCTTTCTTGCTAACTTCATAATACTAATACCAACCTAAACTCCAGATTGACTCTAGCCGTCTTCTCTGCGGGGTAAAAGGCAGATGTCTTCTTCTGTGTGTTAATTAGGTGATCGCAAACCAAGATTAAGGCTCATACTGCCACCTACATTACTGTATTGGAGTGTGTAGAATAATCAATGGCTTTAATTCATCTGCACGGAGGAGTGGGGTCTGTTTTCTTTGAGAGAGAGAGAAAATATACAGCAGTATGTGGCAGAAGAACTGGGCGAAAGAGAAAATCAAATAGCACGATATTCTTGACCAAATACCAAATAAAATGTTGATATTGCGACAATATTGTATGGTTGACTATTGGTGTTTTAACAAAATGTATTTTAATGTTATTTACACAATGAGATTTTTGATAAATATTCTCCAGAAATTATTTAATGCATTAGTGGATAAAGGTAAATAATAGAACAGCTAGAACAGTCTGGTAAGATCAGAACTTCACATCACTTTACTGTAATGCAGCCTGTAAAACCAGGTAAAGACAACACTTACCATATTACCATATATCCAAAATCTAAGACGATATCCAATCTCATATCGCGATATCAATACAACTTTGTAAAACATGTTATAATGCGTTCACCTAGCTGCTAGCATGGCACGCCCTCATCCTCTGCTTCTGACTGGCTAGTAGTCCTTACCTAGGTACTGTCAGGGCCCTCATACTCTGCTTCTGATTGGCTAGTAGTCCTTACCTAGGTACTGTCAGGACCCTCATACTCTGCTTCTGACTGGCTAGTAGTCCTTACCTAGGTACTGTCAGGACCCTCATCCTCTGCTTCTGACTGGCTAGTAGTCCTTACCTAGGTACTGTCAGGACCCTCATACTCTGCTTCTGACTGGCTAGTAGTCCTTACCTAGGTACTGTCAGGGCCCTCATACTCTGCTTCTGACTGGCTAGTAGTCCTTACCTAGGTACTGTCAGGACCCTCATACTCTTTTTCTGACTGGCTAGTAGTCCTTACCTAGGTACTGTCAGGACCCTCATACTCTATTTCTGACTGGCTAGTAGTCCTTACCTAGGTACTGTCAGGGCCCTCATACTCTGCTTCTGACTGGCTAGTAGTCCTTACCTAGGTACTGTCAGGGCCCTCATACTCTGCTTCTGACTGGCTAGTAGTCCTTACCTAGGTACTGTCAGGGCCCTCATACTCTGCTTCTGATTGGCTAGTAGTCCTTACCTAGGTACTGTCAGGACCCTCATACTCTGCTTCTGACTGGCTAGTAGTCCTTACCTAGGTACTGTCAGGACCCTCATACTCTGCTTCTGACTGGCTAGTAGTCCTTACCTAGGTACTGTCAGGACCCTCATACTCTGCTCCTGACTGGCTAGTAGTCCTTACCTAGGTACTGTCAGGGCCCTCATACTCTATTTCTGACTGGCTAGTAGTCCTTACCTAGGTACTGAGCATGTGCGACTCCCAACAAAGATGGAACAGAAGTGAGATGCCTCACTCTGTAGCTAAAACAGAGCTCAACACATAGGGTGAGAAGAGGAGCTGCAGCAATGTGCAGTACTAAAATAAACTAAAATATGGTGTTTTTTGAAAATTAAAACCACAAAAACTTATTCTGGTTTAACCTCTAAATACAATTATGAACCTGGAAATGAGCAAAATATGAGTACTTTAAATAAAAGTTGTATTCAGTTACCATGTAGTCCCTGGAATCATCCATTGAACTTTTAATAACAACTCATTCCAGGGATTTTTTTAACAATCACCAATCTGATGTTTGATTTTTATATAACATTTTTTTTTTTAAATCTAGTTTTGAATTACACAATGATTGAAATCATTCATTCTGAAAAAAGACATTTATAATACAATATGATCATATGGATAATATTGAGTTATGGGCTGAATAAAGTCTCTTTTACATCCCTTGTGAGGATTTCTAGTGACAGACATGAAAATATTGGGGGGGAAAAATATGATTGCGATTTTCCTGCTACGATTATTATTATTTTTGCTACATATCATCTACGATCATGTTAAATTAAGTAATATTATTAGTAGTAATAATTATTAGTAATTTTTTTATTTTATACTTAAAAAATAAAAAGGGAAAACTCCACTGATAATAGGACATTTCTTTTTTTCCTGCCATATGAAAAAAAGATGACATAAATAGCTCTATTTGGAAATAATATAACCATTCTTGACTACAGGGGTGATTTTGCAGGAGAGTGCATTTACATAGAAAAGAAAAAGGAAATTTCTTTGTTGAACTTTAATGCTTTACAAACACCAAAGCAAGTAGCACTGGGACTACTCTTCTGAAGGGATTTTGGAGAGGGAAATTAGGTAAAAGTACACTGATTGACTGACATGACACCATTGTATTCATATTATACTATTAATCCAGGCTATAGTGAATGATATTAATAATGCATGCATGTTGCTTCCTCTATGTGTCAGGTTATGGTCGACTAGCGGGGACTGCTTTGGTTGTTCAATAAATTGATCAACACTGATTGTGATTGGTGACTACTGTAGCTTCACTATCCATGGAAAAGCATGTGTATCACTGTCAGCGGCAGCTTACGCTACTTTTCTACACAGTGAGCCTCACTTCCCATGACAAACCCCTTCTTTCTGACGTTACGTCACATACACACGTTGCCCACACTGCCCCGTCTTAAACGGGAAGGGTCGGCCGGTAATAATCATGTAAAAGGCAAACGGTGAAAGTATCATTTTATATAAAGCAGCAAAGAAGTTGTTGCTTTATCATCGCAACGTCCTGCGATGTGATTACTGCGCATCACGATTTAGACAAAACAAAATATCGTGCAGCCCTATTTTAGAAATCAGCTTATTTGCTTCCTTTCTGAGAGCAAGAAGAGAAGATCGATGTCAATCTATATGGATATGAATGACAAAAAAAGCTATCTGTCTATCTATCCATCCTAACCAAATTCTAACAGCAGGTCTGCACGCACAAGACTGATATTGATATTTTTTGGTAAGAAAGCATAAGGTTGAATTATTCCTTTAAGAAGAGATTAGGAATAACTGGCTCAGGCTTACCCGAGAGCCTCTGGTCACTGCATACTCCACGCTCTCTGAGCCATCTGCGTTCTGATACACCAGGTCAAACTTCCCAGGCTCTACAGGAGCTGAGGGAGAAGAAGCATGTTAGGATTAATCACTAATGCGTGGAACATATTGGAAAATCCACTGTGTACTTTTGCTAGTTTATAAATCACTAAATGGTTTAGGGCCAAAATACATTTCTGATCTGCTACTACACTATGACCCCCCCAGACCTCTCAGGTCATCTGGGACAGGTCTACTTTCTGTCCCCAGAGTCAGAACTAAACAGGGGGAAGCAGCATTCAGTTTCTATGCTCCTCATATCTGGAACAAACTCCCAGAAACCTGCAGATCCGCTGCTACTCTCAGTTCTTTTAAATCAAGGCTGAAGACCTTTCTTTTTGATGTTGCCTTTCTTTAAATTATGTTAATTTCTTAAATGTTTAATTTCTTATACTGCACTGTAACTTTTACTCGTGTTTTATCGGTTTTCATTTTACTTTTTGTGTAAAGCACTTTGAATTGCCCTGTTGCTGAAATGTGCTATACAAATAAAGCTGCCTTGCCTTTGCCAAGTCAATTACATTTAAAATCCCCTGACTTTCAATGGGGAATTCCTCTAAAACCCCATACGCAGTAAGAAAAACTAATTGACTAATCTTCGCAGCTCTAATTCCAACATCCACTTATTGAGCTATATGCTCATCTTTCTGGTTCTGAATGGTCCCCTATTGTAAAAATGTCTTTTTTTTTTTTTTACTATAAAGCAGGTTTAGGAGCTGTACAAATGCTGAGTAAGAATCAGTGGTCCGTGTTCAGAAACATGCGGTCAGGACTTCCGTAAGGTTGTGATGTCACAACTATACTAGAAAGTGTGGCTACAGTGCCGTTCCATTCATTCCCCGGCTGCCATGACGGTGCAGAGTCTCCAAGGGTGCGAAAGACCAAGAAACGCTGACCAATCAGGGCAGACTGGGCTTAAAACGAATCGTTTCAGACAGAGCGTGAATACAGGTATATTCAGACAGACGGAATATGAGAAAAACAATGTGTTTTCTGAATATTAAAGTATTGAAACATATTGTCGTAGAAACCCAAAATACAAGTACCTGAAAATGAGCATGACACGGCCTTTAAAATACATTTTTCAGCCAAGCTTTGAGAGGAAAAACGATGTCTTTTTTTCCTCTTATTTACAGATTTTAAAGATTATTTTTGGGGTTTTATTGAATTTGTATTAGAGCTGCTGAAGAATGACAGGGAAAGGGGGAGAGGGGGGATTACACGCAGAAAAAGGGCAGCGGGACGGACTCTAACCCCGGCCGCTGCCAAGGACTCAGCCGACCTGCATGCTGTACTGGTTGAACTAGAGGTCGCCCCGGCAAACCGATCTTTTGAGTCTTGACATACTAACTTTGAAATATGTGTAACATTCTAAGTGTCAGTGGTGACGTGACTCCTACCGTGAGAGGCATTAAGCAGTTCCAGCTCGATCTGTTTGGTGGTGAGGTCAAAGCTTACAATCCTTCCTTCCTAAAATGTAAAGCAACATGGTTGGTCAGTAGTGTGGCGACTCCGGTACGACGCTCTCTCCAAGATCATAAATGATTCCACTCACCTTATACTCTGATACCTCTGGTGTATAGTTCTCCGTTAGCTCCAGTAACTGTGAATACACACACATGATTTATTGTGTATCCTTCACCAGAACATCTAAGAAATCTGGTACAGCTTCTGTTTAACATTTTTGTCAATGAGTTGGATTTTCCCATTTTTGTTCCAAACTGAAGAGTGGCAGCAAAGCTAAACAGGAAGTAGGCATGCAGTGTCAATAACAGAGCAGATAACACTGTAGCTAATAAAACTGGACTAGGCTTACCTTGAAGGCAATCTTCTGCCCCACCTGTGGAGGGGCGGCTAGCAGGGGCATGGAGCTGTAGTCCCGTTTGGGAGCAGCTTCTGCTGCGTTCTACGTACAAGAACCCAAGAGATTACTAATGTCTTTTTCATACACAGTATTTCTTCATGAGAGCTCACACAATGACCATGTTTACATGTACATAACAGACGTAATTGTACTGCAATATAATATGATAATGTGACAGATTTAATACCTGTTCGCTAAACCCCACCCCCCAAACAGTGCTTGTCTAATCCTAGTTTAGCAACCGTAACTAGGCAGACCTGTTGGGATTTCTACACATTTGGATGCTGTGTGCCTGAGATTGTAGTAAGAGCAATATTTTTGCCTTTTTCACTTTTATTAATTATTTTTGGCTGTGTTAATGCATTCAAAATAAATATTGGCAAGGGTGTGAGATTTCCCCCCCCCCTCAATTTTGGAAGTTGTTCCTCAGCTACTGTAATAAGTCTATGATTAAATTGTTTCACCAAAATACACTCGGCCTCAAAATTGTCCCCATTGAATCCCATTAAAACCCCTTTTTTTAATCCCCGGCCAATAAAGCATAAAATCACGCCATCTATTACATCGGGTTTTCAATAGTCAGCTATGGATTGAAATGTTTTTACTTTATTTTACTTCCCACCATATTGAGCAGTTTTCCCTATGGGGCAAATATGTGCTTGTTCCCTGGTTCCCACTCAGGATATTGCTGCTGTACTAAGGAGCACTGCAGCGTTTGATGCAATGCATCAACATCAACTTGGTGGCCAACAAAACATATCCCAGCCTGTGAGAACATAAAACCGCCTGGCATTTAGTTAGTCTGTATCCTTCGTGTTTCACTTCCGAGATTGCTCCGTTCCTGCAGGATATTCCGCCGGATGCATGTATTTTCTGTTTCCTTCCACTTTCTTTATGTTGGAAGTAGTATCTGTAGCACTACGCCCCCGTCCCTTTTTATCTGTGACAAATCTTGTCCTGTTTAGTTTGTTCTTGTTTTGTTCTGTTTTGCATTGTTTATGTTTTCTACCTCCCCTGTAAAGCAACTTTGAGTCTGTGAAAAGCACTATATAAATTCCATTTATTATTATTATTATGTATTTGTGACCTAACTTTCACTTCAGATATCTGTATTTACAAACACGGGGTTGAGTAATGTGACAGCAAACTAAACTTAACATTGCAGAACATGCACTTTTGTCACACTCCTTGCTGTGCGTAGTGTGTGTGTAGCAATCGTGCCCAAATCCGCCTACACTAACGCCAATATCCTCCCTTCACTGCACATTTAAGACAAATATAAGTAGCCTATTGTGTCTTGTCCTCATTGCTTTGGGCTCAACTTTTGTGATCCAGGCTTAGGTCCCTGATGTGAAAGTCCCAATTCCGCTTTATTTTCCATTATATTTTGAATGTATCTGTGTTTTCCTTCTCATAGGACAAATAAAGGAAGTCCCACCATAAACTGGTGCATTAAAGTGTATCAGAATACAGGATATTTGACTCACAAAATAACCCTGGGGGAGGACACCCAGTCCCACACTTTGATATGCCCCACCCCAAAATGCTTATTCTGAGCCAGGAAAAAATAAAAGTGGTACAGTATACTGGGGCTGTCCCGTCTTAGTCGATTAGTCGACTAATCTGTGGTTTTGGTCTTAGTCGACTAAGATTTCTTTAGTTGATAAATCATTGTTATGCTTAATCATGCTTAATTACTCATTTCTAAGAAACTTATGAGCACATTTCTGGTGAACACAAGATTTAAGTGGTGCTTTTGCAGGATTAATTGTGTAGAAACTCAGTTTCACAGGTGGTTAATTAACTACATTTATATTGTGCTTTTCTAGTCTTAACCACCTCTCAAAGCGCACAGCCTTGTCGATTAAATCAACTAATCAATTAGTCGACAAAGTCCTCTAAGTATTAGTCAACTAAGAATGTCTTTATTCAAGGACAGCCCTACAGTATACCCACTGCAATACATTAGACTACACCACTGTCTTCAGGGTACAGTTAGCGTCTAAAATCAGTAACTTTAAATACTGTACTAATCAGGTATTGAATTCACAATGATTCAATCATATGAAAAGTATCCTATAACTGGCGATGAAATCACACGCATATAGGTACATACCTGGAGGACCACTGACATGTTGGTCAGGGAATCGGTGTGACAGGACGGCTCCGTGGCTCCGTTGTAGCGGAACTCAAAGCTGGCGCTGTGCCCTCTGCCGACCCCTCTGCCTCTACCCCTTTCGTTCTGTCCTGCACCACCACGGCTGGTCTGTCCTGGACCACCGTGGCTGGTCTGTCCAGGACCACCGTGGCTGGTCTGTCCTCGGCCTCGCCAAGACGGCTGACTGCCCAAATTGTGGCCCGGCTGCGGCACTGGCCGTCGGATAACCAGCTTGATCTCCTCTTCGCTGTCCGAACTACTAGACACCTCCATTTTATCCTTAGGGGCCACCGCTACGATTGCAGCCTGTTTTTGTGCACCGTTGACGGGGTGCAGGGCAGGAAGAGCCTGCTGAGACATTGAGTTATCAACCAGTCTTCCTTTAGGGGTTGCAGAGGTTAAACCGTTGGTTTTTGGCAGGCTTTTTACAGTGCTGGCCTCATCAGAAGAGGAGCCGCTTTCTGAGGAGGATGACGAAGGTGGGTGGGATTTTGTCTGGGCGGGTTTGGTGGTTGGAGGCGCCTTGGCGACAACAGGGGTGGTGGAGGGTGTTTTGGGTGCCAGCTTTTGGTCAGCAGGTTTTTTAGGAGCTTCGTCCTCATCACTACTGCTGCTACTGGAATCTGAAGAGGAGACAGTCTGTGTTTTTGCTTGGACCACTGGGGACTTCTTGGTGATTTTAACTGGCTGCTCTACACTCGCTGTTTTTTTTTTGGGAGAAGCAACTGGTTTGGGGGCGACAGTCGGGCCATTTTCCTCTGCCTTCTTTCTTTTCTTCTTCTTTGTGTGCTTTTCTGGTGACTTATTATTCCTCTCATCACCTGACGCCTGCTTGGTATCCCTCTCCAGGCTCACCTTGCTCTTTTTTTTACTCTTTATTTTCTTACATTCAACGCTCAGTCCATTTTCTCCTGGCCCATCCTCCTCAGTGGCTCTGGGTCTCTTTCTGCAGTTTTCACTTGCTGTAGCCAGACAGTCCACCTTCACCCTGGCAAATTAAGAATAAAGAATGAAGAAGGAAGGGTCAAACATGTTCAGAAATACTTTATGTCACCTTGGCAAGAGGGCAGAGGCCAATGAAAATATATCAATGTCAATGTTGAGCGTTATTCATGCAATTCTTGATCTTGGAAGTAACGTTGGGCAAAGGAAAATCTTGTGGTCGACTTGCTAACTTTTCTATCGGAACGTTAAAGACCAAAACCGTTTTTACTTGCATTTTTTGAAATATATTAGGTCCATATATGTTTGTGTTATGTGGTGAATGTGAAAATGACCTGCTACCTACTCTGTCAGCTCTAGCCACTGAAAAGAAATAAGAGGACAAATCAAGCCAATCACAACAGCTGGTCAGTCTGATGTCATGTTGCCTGAGCTCATTACTATTCATGAGCTCGCCCAGTTGCGCTGGGTAACCATGCTGATAGCCAGCCTCTCATTGGCTAGGTGTTAGACCGATTAATAGTATCAATTAGACAGATAAAACAATATCAAAACAATAATAAAAAAAAACTTATTTAAAAACGTTCTTGCATGATAAAAAGGTAAATATTTGGATTGTCAGTTGTTTTGGGGGTAATTTAAACGATTAAAACATTGGAAAGCCCAATGAGTCACATGTGATATTGGCCGTAGATATCGGGCTGAATAAGAAAGGATGCTCCATGTTTGTCTTTGCCTGGTGCCCCTACAACTTCACGGTTCCTGTTCGAGCTGAACTGTGAACTGCTAGCCACATACACCTGGTCACGTAAAGACGGCTACAGCCGGGCACATTAACAATAGAAGCACGCGCACCTGAGGCTGTCGTTATCCCGCACCACATAGACGCTCTCGGTGTGCGGCAGGTAGCAGTCTTCTATGAAGAGGTTGAGGATGCTTCTGCGACTGAACTCAAACTTCTCTCTGATGACACTCTCCACGTCCGCCACCACGCGACATGTGTTCAAGTCCACGAGCAGCCAGCACATGCGGCAGTCAACGACAGCCGGCGGCGGGTAGTCAAAGTGTAAGCGCACGCGGATAAAGTTGTTACTGTGGGTAGCCATGACACCTAGCTAGCTAACCATGGATGTATTACAGCTAGCTACCGTAGCTACCACACCAAACGCCGAAAACACCACTTGCGTTCCGCCGGTAACAGGAATAGTATTTCCGACCGAGAGTTTCAGAACAAGAGCCCCCAGCGAAAACGAGATGGCAACATCTCAAGAGGTTTATCCTAATTAACAAATTTGAACATTAAATCCATCATCCACGGGATCACTAGAACTCTAGAACTATAACCTTGTGAATAATCAAATACAGTTTATGAACATCTTTCAAATGTAAAAACAATTTTGAAGAAACATTATTTAACCGGAAGTACCCTATTAAAACCAACTATTTCGCAACACTGCCCCCTGGTGGCGTGGAGACCAGATAAACGTCCGAAAGGTCTGAAAGCGAGCAACCAGGGGAATTGTAGTTCATTCGAATGCCTTCACTAGTAAAAAAAAAAAGCCCTAATAATGTAAACAAGTGGAGTTTTGGCCCGCTCCCCAAAAATGATTGTTTCGGTTTACCGGGTCCCCATGACCAGAGAGCATTACTTTGCTCATGTATGTATTAAAATCCTCGTGTGTTTTATTTACTGGACCTACTGCATTATATGTCCTAACGCATTAAAAGCACACTGTCACTGCCCGATGTAAGTGGAGTGCAGATTTGAGTCGCGCATGCGTCACTTTCCGACAAGTAGCCTAGCCTAAGATGCTAACGAGAGACTTCTTTAATATCAATACAGAATAAAATGGAGTTAGCATCAAACACAACAAAGGCTGTCACTGGAATGGCGTGTTGAGCTAACGTTAACAATTGTATTTTAAAAAGTTAAAAAGAATGTATTTCTGTTAATGTAGTGTATGCTGCATTCGGGTCGGGAAGATATGATTTATTTCAATGGTGTAGACTCCATATTAAGCTGTTTAATTCTCATTATTTGTCTCTGTGAAGATCAAGACGGCCCTACTGTCTCTCCCCTTCCCCCTCTCTTCCTCTGTTTCTAAAGAATTGATTAGGTCATAGCCTATCTATCATTTAGCATTCATGAGGCAACCCATTGTCCCCACTGGAAAGGTAACTGTTGTTCTTGCCTTTTGGGAACCCCCCACACACACACACTGCCGGGCCAGACTTGGGATGAATAACGTATCTATCTATCTATCTAGCTACCACGTTTAATATCATATTAATATCAATATATATACAGTCTATGCGTAAACCGTTTAAATCTGAGCATGCGCGACTCAAATCTGCACTCGGGAAGTGACGGAAAAAAACATTACGCCGGTCAGCTGACCCCGCGTGTGGTCATGTGATGTCTAGTAGCAATAAATAAAGCCGTGCCTAACCAAACCGTGCCGTGTATCAGTCAAAAAAAAAAGTCTTGCTGTGATAATGGGCCGGGCAGAATCAGCATGCAGTTGGTTGTGTTTTCTGGCTATCATCATCAATAAAGGTATGATCTATGTATGTAACGTTAGTGCCTTTATTACAAGTTTAGTGTGTTGTAATAGACTATAACCATACAGACATAACGAGCAAACAATGGTTTCATATGTCCTCGTGCCTTAACTCATCTGGCTGCAAAACGAAAGTAACGATGACTTCTGCTGTTAACTTAATACTTTAATACGGTGACTGAAACTGTGTCTGTATTGTAATTGTCCCCGATGTAGGAGTCTCCAGTCCCCTGGCGGGTAAAGAAGCCTGGGGCTATGTGGAAGTGAGGGACGGGGCCCACATGTTCTGGTGGCTGTACCCTGCGGACAGCCAGAGCCGGCCTCTGGTTATGTGGCTGCAGGTAGGAGATGCTATGGGCTACATGATCAGGTCCACTTATTTCTGCTGACAACTTGAGGTCCACACCAAGACCTCTTCTTCAAGACTTCCTGCTTTGTCTTAGGTTTATTTCCCTAACTTACAGGAATCTCCAGGATTCCAATAATTAGATTTTTTTTGCAAAGACTGACATTGACCTTTATGAGTTTGCTATTATTTTGCAGTGAACCCTCTGTCTGCTTGTATTATCGTCAAAGTTGCATCATTGTGGCAAAGTAGCTCAAAATATCTATTATTATCTATTAAGTATCTCTGCTTGGGCTAAGCCCAAAGCCTTTGTTACAAACTGGGGGCATAGAGTTTGACAGACATGGGTGTTTACCAGCCAGGGGTGTAACAAAAGATGCTGTTAAGTTGCATTCTGGGACATGTATTCTCTTGGTGGCCGTAGGGTCACACTGATAGGACAAAGGCAATAGGAGAGCCACTTATACGGCAACATATCAGAAGTTACATCCAGTCATACATAAAATGTCTGCTTATCAGTCTGTCATCCCTGAACATACAATATACCATTTTTTTCTGTATCAGCAAGAATACGGTATAATGATAAATGGTTACCGGGTTAATGGTTACTCACTCATTCACACCGCTTTTTGAAGCACACTCAGACGTTGCTCTGGTCTCTTTTCACAAGCTGGATGACAGTTGCAAAGTGGCTGGTAAAAAAAAAACTGGCTTATGAAGTAAGGCGTTTATAACTGTAGGAGCCAACCCTTTAAATCTGGGTAAAAGATTAGGATTGTCTTGTATTGATTCTCCAATACTAAATAATAGCTATTTATATACATATATGAAGTTTTCTGTATTAAATAGGCTTTCTGCTGTCGGAGCATGATGAGGATGTTTGTGTCTTCAGGGTGGACCAGGAGGCTCAGGAAGTGGCTTTGGGAACTTTGAGGAGATTGGCCCTTTGAACAGGGACCTGGAGCCCAGAAAGACGAGCTGGGTAAGAAGGTTGAAAAGTAATCTGCCTTTTGTTCCCCCTGCTGTTTAGTGATCAGAAAACACTACTTTGGAGCACTGCAGAGCTAAACGTTGTTAAAAAGTTGTGACTGTGATTCACTGTGTTTGAGTCTTTTCCTGCATTGGGTGTGTTGGGTGATATGGAGAAAATCAAATATCGCTATATTTCTAACCAAATAAATCAATATTGCGGCGATATGGTAGGGTTGACTATTGGTGATGATAGATGATCAGCTGCTCCTGACTGTGCCTAAAACTAAGCGTAAGCTCAGAGGGGACCGTGCCTTTGCTGTGTTTGCCCCTAAACTATGGAACAATCTGCCTTTGCATGTAAAACAGGCCTCTTCTTTATCTGTTTTTAAGGCCCTTCTTAAAACCCATCTTTTCTCTTTGGCTTTTGACACATAGTACAGATGTCAACTTCATTTAATTGTTCTTATTTGTTACTTTGTGTGTTTTAATTGTATTGTCGTTGATTATAAATATGTTTCTGTTTCTGTTTCTGTACAGCACTTTGGTCAACTTTGGTTGTTGTAAAGTGCTTAACAAATAAAGTTGGTATGGTATGGTATGGTGCTTTCACAATATATTGACGCAATTTCATTTTTCATAAATACTAATCAGTAATGTGGATATAGTGACAGAGTGGGTAAAAGCAAAAAACAGAATGGCTAGAACAAGTTCAGAAAATTACATCACTTTAATGTAGCCTTTAAAATCAGGAAAAGACAACATCTGTGTCATATTACGATATCAAAAATTTAAATAGATATCTAGCCACAATAAAAGATATCAATATATTGCCTAGCCCTATGTTGCAGTCCTTTTGAATACACCCCTTGCCACAGAGTATTGCTTTTGTAACTTTCAGGATTGTATTGTGTTGTAAAAATGTTTTTAATGGAGGAACACATGCAGGTTAACATGCTTAATAAGGGTTCAGGGACACTGAGGCACTCAGGAAGGTCTTTATTACATTTCTTGGCTAAATCATTTAAACAAGGCAACGCGTTTCGGCCGTTAAGGCCTTCGTCAAGGCAAGTATAACATGCTGACATATTGTGTGTGTGTGTGTGTGTGTGTGTTGGCTCTTTCAGGTGCAGGCAGCCAGTGTGTTGTTTGTAGACAACCCTGTGGGCACTGGCTTCAGCTACACTGACAAGCCAGACGGCTATGCTACCAATGTGGCCACAGTGGCCTCCGACATGCTGGTGCTGCTCCAGCACTTCTTTAAAGAGAAGGCAGAGTTCCAGGTATGTCAGCTGATTATGTATTATATTACTCTACAGAACATGTTGACTCTGCTTTGTGTTATTGGCATTATTGTCTGGGCTAACACCGCTCAGGTGCTCGTGCCTAAAAGTATAAACACATTCCTGCTCATGTAATTGCTACAACTGCCATTTTTGGAGGGACATGAATTTGTGATTTCATCAGGTTAGATTGGGACACCTCAAACATTTATGTGGCCAATAATTTAATCCCAATTTGCAGTATCACTCATGATGCATTGAGGTAAAACAAATAAATTAAGGTAAAATTAAATCAATTAAAGGAAATTTAAAATAGTGGGTTATTGTCTGATAGAGGCCAATCAACAACAGCCTGGCTAGGCTGCTAAACCCTCGTGTCATCTTCCCGTCAAAATCAGCACTTTTTTTGACACTTTTTATTGATGTTGTTAACTTTTTCTTACGTTTTTGTCTCTTTTTTCAATGTTTGTCACTTTTTTGACGTTTTCAACACTAAGTAACTTTAGTTTTACAGTTATTTTAGGATTTTATGGTCAATAAACCTCATTTATAGGAAATTATACCTAAAGTTTTAGTTAGAAAAGCAGAAAGAAATTATTTAGACTTAAATTAAAGGAATGGATGTTGATGGATAATCACAGACTGGAATATGTCAACTTTTACTCAATACTATTTTGAAAACACTTCAATATGACACCCCAAAATTAATGAAAGTAGAGATTTGTACTTGCCAAAGAGCGTTGTGTGGAATCAATCATGTTATTTTGGGTAGTTAAAAAGAACATTGATATAAGAAAATGGGTCAATTTGACCCGAGGAGAACATGAGGAATAATGTTTGCTAGCTAGCTGTTTGCTAAATTTTAGTTAAAAAACACCAGAGCAATGAAGAACATGACTAGCTATGAACAACCTCACAGAAAGGGTAAAGAACAAGTAGCTAAATAGTTTTAAACAGTCATTCTTCAGATGTAACAAACCTATTTTTTATTTTAAAGTGAATGCTGCATTTGATAGAAAACAGGCACATTCTTAGCTTTAGTTATGGCTAACAAGTTAGCTAACTTGCCTAACCAGCTATTCTTAGCTTGCTAGCCTAGTGTAGCCGGTAAGCCTTGTTTTCTTCTATAAATACTGCATCTTCTCAGTCTTAAGTGTAATGATGTCAGCCCTGACTTTTTATTCTTTTACCAAATATTGTTATGATTATTATGTCATTGTTTGCAGAGCAACCCCTTCTACATCTTCTCCGAGTCGTATGGAGGGAAGATGGCAGCTGCTATCTCCTTGGAACTCACAAAGGTCAATGTTACTTCTTTTTTCCACTTCCCCTTCAGCTCCATGTTAGCTCGCTGGTATTGGAAAGTCCCCATGTCATACAGCTGTCATATGACGGTTGAGTCAGCAACAAACAGAAAAAAAAAGAAAAAAATACCTGACTAAAAACAGTGTGTTGACTTTCTTGCAAGTCAGCAATTTTAGGTCCAGGTTACTTTATTGGTACCCATAGGTAAACTAGGTTTACAGTCTAAGAGGCAGGACCTCCTTAACCCTTTGTAGGCCACCACATAACATACAACACACCAAACATTAAAACATATAAAACATGAATAAAAAGGAATAGAAAACAGTACATGACCAAAGTGCTTGTGCGTTTTGTGCAAGTAATTCTACAGTTTGTTCAACAGAGTGATTGCCGCTGGGACATACTGTTTTTGAATCTTGTAGTTCTACAACCGGGGACTTTTAGCCTCCGTCCAGAAGGGAGATACTGGAATTCTCTATTCAAAGGGTGTAGGCTATCTCCTAAGATGACCATAGCTGCTGTAGTTAGCATACAGTGTTGTGGGGTGCAGCTGCTCAGTCTTAAGTGTAATGATGTCAGCCCTGACTGTGCAGCAGCTTACTTGAACATCTTACAATTTGATTTAGGCCATTCTTGTGCTTAACTGAAACGCCCAAACCATGACGCTAAGGAGAAAGATATGATGGATTCCATAAAGGCATGATAAAATGTCATCATGGTCTCGTCTATATGAAAATGGCACCATTTTTTCAATCAGTATAGACGCTGTTGTTCTTTTTTTTTACAGACAGCTTCACAATTCTCCTGGAAATTTAATTTAGAGTCAATAATTGTCCATAGATATCTATAGGATTCTACTTGATCCACTAGTTGACCATTTATAGGTATGTCCTCATATCCTGGACTTTTACCAAAATCAGTGTACATATCTTGTGTTTTGGATACGTTCAATTAAAGGTTTGTTAGTTGTGTGTTAAAAGAAGATGGAATTACTTTTTCTATAATTCCAGTCAACAGTATGAGGATAGGGTTCCAGAAGCTAGCCCTGTATTACTTTAGAAACAATCACTAAATGACTTCAGTAAATCCTGAATTTGCCACGGCAAGCCAATGACAATGACTGGATTGGGACCTCTGACGCTTGTGATTGTAATTTGAATGTCCATGCACCCTTAAAAGAGTTGGAAAGAAGAGGTCAACACCATGTAAAATAACTCTGTGTGTTTGTGTCTCTTGTCTGTCCAGGCCATAGCACAAGGGACGGTGAAATGCAACTTTGCTGGTGTGGCACTTGGTGACTCTTGGATTTCCCCACTGGGTCAGTATCAGTCAGTCCAACATCACAATCTTTATATATGCTCATCAGAAACAACCCCACTGGAATGCTGCACATCACAGCAACATTCAATTTACATTACACATTGGCAAGGCATTCCAACGTTTTAGCAATACATATGTCAGCAGAGCATCTGAATAAAAGTTAGCACAGTGCTCCGTAATCCTCAGTAGAAATCCGTCCTACTAAAGCAGTTAAATGTATTCAGTGGACTTGGACATGTAGGAAAATAAAAGCTGCTTTTTGCTAAGAAATGGGAAGTAATCAGTCTAGGCATACTTGTATCACACTTCTCATTGAGAAGTATGCTGTATAGCCGGAAAAAAGTTAGGGTATTTCTGGGGATGGGTCTACTTCACAACAGATTTCTGTCTGTAGACTGTTCTGTGGCCATCAAAAGAGGTAGAATTTTAAGAAAGTCTGCCAGGGAACACCAGAGAGTAACATTAATGCTCAGTTTTAATGCTGATTTTCCCTGATGGTGCTAATAACAATGAAAATGTTTTTAGACTTCGCTAAACGTGTGTGATATTTGCCCAGAGCCAAAGGAAAAATTAAAAGACTACATTTTAAAAGACTCAGCAAGAGTTTATTGTGGTTATTACTTAGCCAATAGCCAATCACAGATCAACAGGAAGAACGTTGGATACATTCCACCAGACTGATAATCAATAAGACTTCTGCTTCCTCCACAGACTCTGTCATGACCTGGGGACCGTACCTCTACACTACTGTAAGTTTTATATTACACGTGTGTGTGCTGAAGCTGGTGTGTTGAGTTTCCATCTGACCGTGGCTCCTTTGCTGTGTAGTCGCTGCTGGATGATTACGGCCTGGCTGACGTCAGCAGCGCCGCGGAGGAGGTGAAGCAAGCTGTGGAGCATCAGCAGTTTGACAAAGCCACAGAGCTGTGGTCCGTGGCTGAGACGGTGGTGGAGCAGGTGGGTACAACATGGGAGGATCCACAGGGTCACTTTCTTGTTAGTCTCACTTTGCCAGAACGTCGTCCACATAGCATTCCGGCATGGGAGAAAAACTTGCTCTGGTTTATTGACATTTCTTGAAACCAGGCGTCTTCAACGTTTTTTAAGCCAAGGACCCCTTAACTAAAAGACAGATGGAGCAGGGACCCCCTACTACATATATTGTATAAAATGAAGTTGCATATTAAACTGGGCCTACAATAATGTGTAGGACGGCTTAAAGCCTTTATACCTTTTTTTGCGTAGACTACTAAGCTATTAATATATCAATTTTTGGCATGATTGTATACATCATCTTTTAATGTAGAGACTACCTTTTACCTATAGGCCAGTAGGGGTGGGAATCACCGGAGGCCTCACGATACGATGTCATCACGATACTTATGTCACAACATCAAACATATCGCAAT
This sequence comes from Etheostoma nigrum, assembly GCA_029931835.1. NCBI lineage: Eukaryota > Metazoa > Chordata > Actinopteri > Perciformes > Percidae > Etheostoma > Etheostoma nigrum. The sequence goes on along the minus strand of JAQOOF010000405.1, from coordinate 11,224 downwards.
ATTCTGCGATCTATTGCAATTTTATTATTTGCAATTTTACTGTTTTTATCTGAGACCCCTAGGGGGCTCCAAATTATTAATATTGGATTTTTCCCCACAAAATTAAAATGTCATAAATCCAACATATTATTAGAAAATATAAATCCCCACTGATGATATGCTCACTGGCCTATAGGTAAGGTAGTCACTGAGGTGATACAGTTCATCCTAAGGATTCATGTTTAACCCTCCCACCCACTATGCAACTTTTTGTTTTTCTCGACTTTTTCTGCCCTTTTCCCAATGTTTTTGTCACGTTTGTTCTACAATTTTTTTTTCCTGTGCTTTTTTAAAATGTTTTTTATCATTTATTTTTAAATGCTAAAAAAAATTGAATAAAACACCCAAATTCAGTGTCGTAGGGAACCATCTACGTTATTTTTTGGGACATTTTGGTTGATAGAAACCCAAATTTCTGATAGAAAAACTTGAGGTACAAAATAAACCGAATATACAAAATAAACCAAATACAAAGTGTTTATCAGTGAGCTTAAGCCGTGCTAGTAGGTAGATTTTGTTACCTCTGGACCGAGCCAGGCTAGCAGTTTCCAGTCTTTATGCTAAGCTAACCTTATCATCTCCTGGCTTTAGCATCATATTTACTGTACAAACATGAGTGATATCAAAATGTTATTTCCCAAAATGTCAAATAATCCTTTTTAGTAATTATTTGATTTATTTTTGAGACTATTTTACCTGAATTTTTTTGCACCAATATCCACCATAATTCAGTTATTTAAAAAAAATAAAAAGTTAAACTTTAGATATTAATTACATAAACTTCTTACAATGGAATTTCAAATAAATATTGTGGCATTTAACATATTGTGCTGATTGTAATTTTCTCCATATTGCTGCATACCTTCATTACAGCCCAGTGTGCATCATGTGGTTTAATGTGGCCTGCGTTTTCTTTCATGTCAGAACACCAATGGAGTGAACTTCTACAACATCCTGACCCAGGACACGGATGACAGACGCACCTCTGTAGCAGGAGAAGACTTCATCGGTAAGACGTACACTCTGTAATAACCGCTCATTGGATTTGGCGAGATGGAATGGTTCATTACATGACTCTGAATGTGAAAGCTTGAACCAATGTTCTTTCTCTGCCAGCTCTGCAGACACGTCGCCATATTCGACCCCTCCACAGCCAATCACTGAGTGAGCTGATGAATGGACCAATCAGGAAGAAACTGGGCATCATCCCCCAAAATGTCACATGGGGAGGTACATTTATCTCCACATTTGAGTCCCTTCAGTTTGAGTTTGACAGACATTGGCGCCTGGTTGTCTCACCTGGTTGAGTGCGGGCCCCATGTGCAAGGGCTCGGTCCATGTTGCAGTGGTCGCGGTTTGGGTTCCGACCTGCAGCCCTTTGCTGCATGTCATTGCATGCAGCAAAGCCCCCAAAGTTTCCTGTCTTAATATGTCCTATCAATAGTGGCAATAAAAGCCAAAAAAATCTGTAAAAAAAAAAACTAAAGTATTTCTTCACCTATACAAATGGTTGACATGGTTCACCCTCTCCTGTGTGTCCAGGCCAGGCAGGGAACGTGTTCAGCAACATGGCGGGAGACTTCATGAGGCCTGTGGTGGATATAGTGGACCAGCTGCTGACTGCTGGAGTCAACGTCACCATCTACAATGGACAGCTGGATCTCATAGTGGACACCATGGGTACCTTACTCAGTGCATTACCTTCTGTTCAGCTCTATCAGCAGTGGTGTAAACCCATCCACATATTTAAAGGTCCCATATTGTAAAAAGTGAGATTTCCATGTCTATTAATTATTGTAAAGCAGGCCAAGGTGCTGTATAACTACTGTAAAAGAATCAAAATGCTAAATCCACAGATAAAATGCACACAGCTTAAAGAGACAGGCGCTAAAACGGAGCGTTTCAGACAGAGGGTGAATACAGGTATATTCAGACGGACAGTATGAGATAAATTATGTGTTTTTGGAACATTAAGACATGTAAATATATTCTACTAGAAACCCAAAATACAAGTATGAACCTGAAAATTAGGATGATATGGGACCTTTAATACCTTTGGGAAAGAGCCAAAGATCAAACCTGATCTCTACTTCCTGTCACAGGTCAGGAGCTGTGGGTGAAGAAGCTGAAGTGGGAGGGGCTACCTTGGTTTAACAAGCTGAGGTGGACCCCCGTGGATGACCCAACCTCCCCAGGCGTCACTGGTGCTTTCTGCAAGACTTACAAGAACTTCTCCTTCTATTGGATCCTCAAAGCCGGACACATGGTAAGACTCTGGCTAAAATGACGTGTTTCACACAGGAATGTTCATCCTGTTGATATGTACATTTTAATTGAATTAATAGCGTCAAATCATAACAGAAGTTATCTCAGGACACTTGAGTTAATTTCACAGTCAAAAAGAAACTTGGGGCGTGTTGTAGCAAATCATTTTGGGGTGTTGGACAATAAAGTTGAAGTTGGGCCTATACCAAATGAGGTGGCTAAATGCAAAACCATGTAGAAATGAGGATTTTGAATATGGGATGCATGGATCTTCATTTAGACAATTCACAATGGCAGCATATGATGTTAGATGTAGTCCCGCAGCTCTTATGGGGGAATGTCTGGTTAATCCCCATAGCGTTCCGGGATGGGAGGAGAATGTGCTCTGGATAATTTGCATTTCTTTAAACCAATCACAATCGTCATAGGTGGGGCTAAGCTCTACACAGTCTGAATGGATTTACCCTGCAGAGATCGGAGGAGCATTTAACAAAAGTCCTCAGAAATCAACCAGAGTTTAAAATTCCAACACAAGGAAAGCGGACGGTCATGGACATCCGGCCGAAACAAGGACAAACGGCAAAATTTCCGGCAACAACAGAGCAGTCACAGAAGTTGGAGGATGATGTGAATATAGACTGTTAGATGACAAACATTTGGAGACATAGCGATGCTGCAATAAATCAATGTAGTAATGAGAGTGTGAATAATTAGATAACTGATGAGGACTTTAGAAAAGTAATTAGTTATACAAACAGCAAAAGAATAATAATAAGTAGAATTTCAACAAAGTCTTTTCCTGTGTCCCAGATCCCCTCAGACCAGGGGCCGATGGCCTTGCAGATGCTGAAGATGATCACCCAGCAGGATTGACCCCAAAAGGAATGGCTCCGACAATCCCAATAATCACCGGAACTGACTTTCTTTTGTCATATTCCGTCTCTGCTTAACCAAATGAAGACTCTGATTACAGCAATGATCTGTCACTTTCAGCAATAACAATAAAGACACTTTTCTTTTTAGTTCAGGCTGCCGTGGCTTCTTCTCCACAATAGTATCAAAGTGTTCACAGATGCTAGTCGTTATTCTTAATATTTGTCTGAGAAGCCTTTTGTTTTCCTTTTCATTCTTGAATGAAAGTAGTCTAAAAAGCCAAGTATTTAACGTGAAAGGACATCACTTTTCACGGGGACATTGTGTTGCATTCATTGTGTTGCCAGGTATGGCTTGTTTGGTCACTATATGAATCACCTTTATGGTTCTGCAAGAGTTAAGGTTAACACTTTATTTGACTATCAACAGCCATACAGCAGCTCTTTGTGGCTGGGCATGTTCAGCATGCTAACGTGCAGTGTTCAGCAGGTATACCAGGGTTTCCGAGGGGGTCTTATAAAAGTCTAAAATTTAAAAATCTAAATCTTTAGGTCTTAAAGTATTGTGTTCCATGTCTTCAGTCATTTTAAACAGGTCTTTATTTTTTTATTTATTCCATGTTGTTCTTTCTTTCGCTCATCCAAATATTATTCCATGTTGCTTTTATTCAATTTGAATTTACATTGCAAGTACGTTTGACTCTGTTGTTCTTTAATGTCGTGATATAGGTTTTAAATTTCATTCATAAAGGTCTTAAAAAGGTCTTAAATTTGACAAAGGCAGAAACCCTGTATAATGACATGTTAACATGTTAGCATTCGGTACGTGACAGTATACGCTATGGGATGTCATTAGTTCTGCAGCTGTTTGGTAATTACCGAAGAGGATTAAGGCCACATGTCAAAAAAACTTAGTTCTGAGTTTAAAATCAGAATTCCGACTTTATTCTCCGAATGCTGACTTTTTCTTAGAATTCTGATTTTGATTGAATAATTCTGACTTTAAACTCGATACATTTTTTTTCCACACGTGGCCCTAATCCTCTACCGTAGGTAATAAAACAAAAGAATTGGACATGTCAATGACCTCATGGTGGTGTTAATGTTTCCTTGTTGAGTGATCCCAAAATGTTAAGCCACACTAGCGGTATTGCTCTAGGACAGGAGTCTTTAAAGTTATAAGGCAAGGACCCCTTACCTGAAAGACACGGAGCAGGGGCCCCATACTACATATATTGTATAAAACTGAGTTGCATATATACAGTGAGAAAATAAGTATTTGAACACCCTGCTATTTTGCAAGTTCTCCCACTTAGAAATCATGGAGGGGTCTGAAATTGTCATCGTAGGTGCATGTCCACTGTGAGAGACATAATCTAAAAAAAAAAAAAATCCAGAAATCACAATGTATGATTTTTTAACTATTTATTTGTATGATACAGCTGCAAATAAGTATTTGAACACCTGAGAAAATGTTAATATTTGGTACAGTAGCCTTTGTTTGCAGTTCCAGAGGTCAAACGTTTCCTGTAGTTTTTCACCAGGTTTGACACACTGCAGAAGGGATTTTGGCCCACTCCTCCACACAGATCTTCTCTAGATCAGTCAGGTTTCTGGGCTGTTGCTGAGAAACACGGAGTTTGAGCTCCCTCCAAAGATTCTCTATTGGGTTTAGATCTGGGGACTGGCTAGGCCACGCCAGAACCTTGATATGCTTCTTACAGAGCCACTCCTTGGTTATCCTGGCTGTGTGCTTTGGGTCATTGTCATGTTGGAAGACCCAGCCTCGACCCATCTTCAATGCTCTAACTGAGGGAAGGAGGTTGTTCCCCAAAATCTCGCAATACATGTCCCCGATCCTCCTCTCCTTAATACAGTGCAATCGCCCTGTCCCATGTGCAGAAAAACACCATTATGTCTCTCACAGTGGACATGCACCTACGATGACAATGTCAGACCCCTCCATGATTTCTAAGTGGGAGAACTTGCAAAATAGCAGGGTGTTCAAATACTTATTTTCCTCACTGTATAATGTTAATGTTATTATTTTTATTTACAAATAGCCTGATTTATATTTGCTAATTATATGATGGATTCATTTTCATAAAAATAAAAAATTGCACTAATTTGGTGGTCCCCAGGCCCCCTAAGGGCCCTGGACCCCCTGTTGAAGATCTCCGCTGTAGGAAAAGCTATTTCTTAGTCGGCCCCCACTTTATTTCAAATTGTAATAAAACTTAACTTACTTAATAATTTCAACGATGCTGTTGCTCTTGATCTAGTGCCATCATCAGGTCAACTTTTTTATTTACTCTAATATAAGCACCAACCATGTACGTTAGTCTCATTTTACGTATGTTCAACGCTATTTAGCACATGCTAGCATGCTAAACTACGTAGGTGGACATGGAAAACATACATGCTAAACGTTAACATTGTGTTTGTGAGCATGCTAATGTTAGCATTTAGCTCAGTACAGCCTGACGGAGCTGCTAGTATGGCTGTAGATGTGTTGAGGCCCAGATACACTAGCTTTTTAACGAACAAGTGGCAGCAGCGTGAACAGCATTGTTTACATACTTGCCTGCGTACTTTGCGTGTACTTGGAGGATTAAAATTACAATATATCCACTAGGGGCAGATCAGGGCTTTATCATCCCCAGGAAAAACACCGGAAGATTTTTCTTAGCTACAGTGTGGAACAGCTGTTGACCTGCCAGTCGGTATGCTGCCCCCACGTTCATGTGCTGAATTGAATCTTGCGTACGCCCAGCATTCATTTCTGAAGACGTGCACAGCCTACGCTCCGAAAGAACGCAGGATACGTGGGGCACTGGCAGCCATCTTACGAACGCGTAGTTAAAGTAAAGTATATCTGGGCCTTTACAGTTCTGGAACTTGAGTACTGTACCAAACTTTGTGCCAGCCCATTTGGATAAGTGAAAACTCAGCTGGGGACCTAGAATATCTGTACTGAGACATTTGGTCTCTTTACTTTTGAGCCAAAAAACTAATTGGAGGCTATTAAAGTGCTCCTTTTAACATGTGCATGAGTCATCATTAACGCAGAATGTGGCTGCCAGAAATAGAGTCACTGTGTTGAGTCCTCTGTGTAGCTGAGGCTTCTTCTTCCCCAGTGGCTCTCCGGGACCGCGAAGCCCTTCCTGATCACTGGCTCCACCACCAGCTCCAGCAGGCTGGGTGCGTCCGGCACGGCCAGCTCCGTTACTCTGAAAATATTCAAATACGCCCGGCCCACCAGAACCAGCTGACCCGGGGGGATTCGGGGGTCGGGTCCTCTGAGCCGGCGCCAGTACACCCGGAAGTGGCGCACGAGCTGGGTGGGGTAGTCCCAGCGCAGAGTGGCGTTTAGGTGCAGGCGGAGGGAGGTGGACTCTGGCGAGGTCCCGGCAGCACGCAGCCACACCACGTCGTAGATGCACAAGCCCTGAACCAGCTCAGGGGGGACCTGCAGACTGGCTACATCTAAGAGCTTACAGAGACAGAGGAGGAATAAGTTGTTTTACATTTATAAATAAAAAAAGGCTCCATTTTGTGTGAAGTGCCTTTAATAGAGTAGGTTGATTTATATTTGCTAATACTGTAAGAGCCAATTAGTGCCCTTGGTATTAATAGAAACCAATCTTTGGTTCCTCGGGTGCAACCCGGAAGAACATACAGTTTTTGACCACACACACACACACACACACACACACAGGCACACCACAACACTACACAAGCATACATACATGCAGTGATTTGTCTTGGAACCCAACTAAGATCTCATGGAAATAAATGGAACCAAAGGTTTTTACGGCAAATATGACTTGGACTTTCATTGATCAAAAAAGGTAAAAAAAAAAAAAAAAAAAAGTGCATCAATTACTGTACCCATGGAACAACACGTCAGGGGCTAAAAGCTTGGGCTTAGCCTCTACAAATGTTGGATTCATATTAAGAGAATTTCTTTTTTGAAACAGAAGATCTCTGTTCTAAATCACATGAGGTCCTCTGGTAATACTAGTCCAGTGCGCATAGTATTTGTAATCTGTAGTAATGCATAAACAAATGACTCAAACCGCTCCATCGACAATCAAAATAGTTGCTGATTAAGCTTATAAGTGACAACTAATTGATTCATCTTTGCAGCTCTACTTGACAACACACTGAAGAATTCTCACCATGAGTTCTCCCACCCGGCAGCTGAAAGCTGTGTCCTGAGGCTGTCCATTCCGCTCGATGCTGAGACAAACTTCTCTCAGATCACAGCCACGAAGCTCCAGCTGGGAACACCTGCCCACAGTGGAACAGAAAGACTTTCACAATGAAATCCATTAACTTGGCTGTTATTAAGTGGTTGGAGTGCCTTACCCGACAGTCCAGCCATCTGGACTCATGTTGCCACACAGCTGAGAGAACAGGCTCAACATCTGGATCCTGTCATCCAGTGTGACGGGAGACACAACTGCAGAAACACACACACTTAAATGCTTGGCAATATACAAAATCAAAACACAAATCTGAAGAACACCTGGAAGAATGGATTCTGCTGAGTATCGACTAATCTTGGAGTGTGAAAAGAGAAATACATTAGACCACATGCAGGAACATTTCATCCTTAAATCGCCCATATTCTGCTCATTTTCAGGTTCATAATTGTATTTTGAGGTTGTACCAGAATAGGTTACCATGGTTTCATTTTCAAAAACACCATATTTTTGTTGCACTGCACATTGCTGCAGATCCTGATTTCACCCTGTGTGTTTAGGTCTCTGTTTTAGCCACAGAGTGAGACATCTCACTTCTATACAATCTTTGTTGGGAGTCACACATGCTCAGTAGCTAGGTAAGGTCACATCAGCTAGATAACTCTTTCTCCAACTTTGGTCAGTACAAGGCAGGATTAGCTGGGAGACAGGGACATAGAAGTAGTTATTTTGGAGTGTGTTGCCATTGAGAACGAGCTAGCATGCTATGTTTAGCCACCTCGTCTCTAGTGACGTAGAAAGCTGTGCAGATGTTGAACAGCTCACCCCTTTAGACTGAAGGCAGAGGACATTCAGAAACCCAATCTCACTCAAAACAGCATGGGTTTTTTCCAAGTTTGTATGTGTGTGAAAGCACCAGAGACACAAAATAACACCCCAAATCCCAGAAAAAGGGATTTCTTTCCTAATATGGGCACTTTAACCTATTGCCATTTCTAGCCACTGGGGGACCATAGGCAGGCTGGGGGAACGCATATTATGTTATGTTAAAAAAGGGAAATTGTCATGCCATGGGACCTTCAATTATTATAAAATGATTAGAGCTGGCTGGGGTAGGATAAGCGGGTATGAACACTGGATGCATTGTGTGAAACTCACGTTTGACGTCCTGGACGTTGTGTGTGCAAAGACTGGCGTCTGTTGTCTTCAGCTCCAAGGAAACCTTGATCCCAGCCGATGGCTTGTAGATGAGGGTGACCAGAGTCTTGGGTGCCAGGGGTACATGGAGGGAGAAGATCCTGAGAGATACAGAGTGCCGTGTACGTACTGTGAGACGTGTGTTTGGGCAGACAGTGGTGGCAAGATCGCTTTTCAACCCAACATGAAAATAAAGCAAAGGTGAAGAAGAAACACACACACACCTGGCAGAAACTGGAGATGTGTGAGCGGCGGGAATGAGTCCGTCCAGCAGCAGTGAGCAGCCCCCGTTCCAGGCGTCCTCTGGGCAGCCGCGGCTGCTCAGCAAGCCCTGGCCCTCCAGCTCTGTATGGTAGTACAAGGGCTGGATCTCCTGGGCTGTCAGGTTGAACCAGCTCCTGTTCGCCTCACGCTGCACACACACACAAGACAAGACAGCGGTCTAGGCATGGGCCGGTATACTGACAGTATGATAACCTTCAGCCAAAATATCACTGTTTCACGGTATTGCAATTCCAGCTTTAAAATGTTTTATTTTGGTGGGCGGTTAGCTCAGTTGGTAGAGCAGGCACACATATATTGAGGTTAATTCCTCAACGCAGAAGGTCCAACTATCAAGAGAGGTCCGGGGACATGTTTGCATGTCTTAACCCTCCTGTTGTCCTTGGGTTAAATTTGACCCATTTTCAAAAAGTTTCTATATCAGAATAAATTGTCCAAAAAAAATAACGATGATATGTGTTCCATACAACGTAATCAGTTCACATATGTAATATAAATGATCAGTTCACTACATGTATCGAATTTGGGTGTTTATTTAATTTTATGGTATTTTTTTTTTTATAAAAGAATGTTGAGAAAAATTGACAAAAATGTTGAAAAAAAACAACAAAAATGTCCCAAAAGCCGCAGAAAATAATCAACCAAAAACATCGGAAAAAGAGACAAAGAACTTTTGGAAAAGGGACAAAAACACCAGGGAAAGGGGTAAAAGTGTCTTTAGGTTTGAATTTTGACCCAGAAAAACTAAAAGTTGCATGGTCGACAGAAAGACAACACAAGGGTTAAAAAAAGCTACAAAAACATCAAAGAATGTCAAGAAAAAACGTCAAAAGGCGACAAATGACGGACAAAGCGACTAACGTCGACAAAAACTTTGAAGAAAGTGTCCAAAAAACCTTGAACAATATTACACCTAGGGATATGACGATATGTTAGTGGATTTGCAACCGTGAACTTTTCAAACCGCGATAACGGGCCCATGCCTCCTGCAGTCACCAAGCAAACAACTTGCTTTGTAGACAAGAATTAAAACGTGCTGCTCTTCTATATGAAGTGTAGACCGGCCACAGGCTTTATTGGTAGAGCAAGGAGGACAAGATGGATGAGAAGTGCTCTCAGTAAAAGTCAGATGGCATTGTTTTGTCAAGAATCAATAAAGTTTACCCTGGGGGCTGATTTTATTATGCTTATGTACAATAAACTCTCTCCTGATTGAACTTGCATACCGGCCAGTACCAGGTACCGATCTGATGCTAGCGTGTTAAAAAATACATATATATTATTATGTTTTAACAGGTGTATACTACTAACCTATAGATCAGATCACAACCTGGTCTTCCTACAACCACAGTACATTCCAGTTGTGCGCAAACAACCTTCCACCACACGCTCCTTCAGGAAGTGGTCTCCTGAAGCAGAGGAGGCCTTGGGGGACTGCTTCGAGTCGACAGACTGGAATGTACTGCAGGAATTATATGGTTATGATATTGAGGGGGTCACACACTGCACTACTGACTACCTGAATTTCTGTATGGACATTGTAGTTCCCACAAGAACAGTACGCTGCTTTCCAAATAACAAACCGTGGATAACCAGTGATGTCAAGGATCTCCTCACTAAAAAGAAGAGGGTGTTTAAAGAGGGGGACCAGGCGAAGCTGAGGCACGTACAGGGGGAGGCTGAAAGAGGCAAAGGAGGATTATAGAAAGAAGGTTGTTTAGAAGGTGCAAGAGAACAGCATGAAGGCATGAAAACCATCACTGGCTGCAAGAAGAAGAGTAGCACAGTGAAAGGGGGTGTGGTGAGGGCAAACCAGCTCAACCAGTTCTACAACAGCCCTTACCATCCTATCACTTAGTAATATAGTTAATATTTAATCATGATCTACTGCACTGTTCAATCCATGCACTGTACACTTTTTCAGTATCACCATTGCACACAATACCATAGTATCTTATCATATCATGGTCATTGCATTTCTGTGAGTAATTTTTATTGTTATTCTTATGTATGTGATATGCTTATGTATGTGTGATATATGTGTGTATGTGTTTGTTGTGTTATGGTTGTTTTGCTACTGGATTCCTAAAATTTCCTTTGGGATGAATAAAGTATCCATCCATCTATCTATTAGATAGATATGGATGGATGTGATATAATTGCTATCTTTGTTGTCAGCCTGGTTGATGTTAAAGGGGAACTATGCCTTTTTTTTAGCTTAATTTAGCTTAACTGAACAGCTTCGGAGTCATTGGAAGGGTTATATGACTTTATTTGGGTTAAATGGTGGTCGTCTTACTCCTCTTACTGTTTGCTATTGTCCGTAAAGGTTTTTATTATGATCGCTGTCTGTTAAGGCCT
>JAQOOF010000404.1:0-29447 GCA_029931835.1 Etheostoma nigrum | reverse complement strand
GTGCTTTACATAAAACCTTAAAGAGCAGTTTAAAACGGTTAAAAAAATAAAATAAAATACAAAAATAAAAGTTACAGTGCAGTATAAGAAATTAAAAATTATTTAAAGAAAGGCAGCATAAGAAAGAACGATGTCTTCAGCCTTGATTTAAAAGAACTGAGAGTAGTGGTGGACCTGCAGTTTTCTGGGAGTTTGTTCCAGATATGAGGAGCATAGAAACTGAACGCTGCTTCTTCCTGTTTAGTTCTGACTCTGGGGACAGAAAGCAGACCTGACCCAGATGACCGAAGAGGTCTGGAATCTGGTTCATAGTTTAATAGCAGATAAGAAATGTATTCTGGGCCTAAACCGTTAAGTGATTTATAAACCAACAGAAGTATTTTGAAATCAATTCTTTGAGGGACAGGAAGTGAGTGTAAAGACGTCAGAACTGGAGTGATCTTATCCACTTTCTTGGTCTTAGTGAGGACTGGAGCAGCAGCGTTCTAAATCAGCTGTAGCTTTTTCAGAGAGACCTGTAAAGACACAGTTCTTTGCTGCTTTTGACAGCAGGAATAACACTTATTCTGTCACTCTGCTGGTCAATCGTCATAACTCTAATAGCTATCCCTGTCTTCACCACGGTTCAAATTGAGCGTCCCCAGTCTGTGTTTGAACTGTGCAGTTTTCAGTGCTCCAGGAACATTGGAGCTAACTTGTCGACTTGTGTCATACAATAGAGTTTTGATTTGACACAAAACTATGGGGAGTCTGAGGCTTTAACAGAGCTGGCTCCACTTAGTCCTGCGAGGGGGGGAATTAAAAGGAACTGTGGTGACTGTGGTCTGGCCTGGAGCCCGGCTGGTGGAGGAAAGTTTGGAAAAGGATGCCTCCAACTGGTTAAAATGGATAATGGTAGCATTGCTTCAGGTGCAGACACTTTTTTTTTTGTTATCCACCAAACAACTGTGATCATAAGAAATCAACATACTTCCCCTTGATTGCCTCAGATTTCTGCTCCTTGTTGTATTGTACTCTATGGCCAGATGCAACAATATAAAGCTTAAAAAAGGCCCAAGGATACCATCTTGATTGCAAGATTGTTTGACCCAGATCATCAGAGTACAACCTTCACAACATCTGCACATACACACATGTTTGAGGAGGGTCTAGATCTACAATGGGGAATGAGGGGATGTGGGAGGGAAAAACAACAACATGAAAGCAACTAGAAAATTCCGCAGAAATTTTATCAGTGTGCCTGCTACTGGGTGCACATCTACATACACACACATTGGAAACAGCAGTTAGGAGTCAGTTGGTCAACATTGTCTCCAGGGAACAGTGTAATGATAGGTGTGTCTGAGTGTGTGTGTGTGTGTGAGTGTGTTTGTGTGAGAGAGTGTGTGTGTGTCTGTGTCTGAGAGTGTGTGTGTGTGTGGGGGGGGGGGTGTGGTGTGTATGTGGGTGTGTGTGTTGGGTGTCTCTCTCTGTGTGTGTTGTGTGTGTGTGTGTGTGTGTTGTATGTGTGTGTGTGTGTGTGTGAGAGTGTGTTTCTGTGAGAGAGTGTGTGTGTGTGTCTGTGTCTGAGTGTGTGTGTGTGTGTGTGTGAGAGTGTGTTTCTGTGAGAGAGTGTGTGTGTGTGTCTGTGTCTGACTGTGTGTGTGTGTGTCTGTGTCTGAGTGTGTGTGTGTGTGAGTTTGTTTGTGTGAGAGAGTGTGTGTGTGTGTGTCTGTGTCTGAATGTGTGTGTGTGTGTGTGTGTGTGTGTGAGAGAGAGTGTGTGTGTGTCTGTGTCTGAGTGTGTGTGTGTGTGTGTGGTGTGTATGTGGGTGTGTGTATGTTGTGTGTCTCTCTCTGTGTGTGTTGTGTGTGTGTGTGTGTGGTGTGTATGTGTGTGTGTGTGGTGTGTATGTGGGTGTGTGTGTTGTGTGTCTCTCTGTGTGTGTGTGTAGGGGGGGGGTGTGGTGTGTATGTGTGTGTGTGTTGTGTGTCTCTCTCTGTGTGTGTTGTGTGTGTGTGTGGTGTGTATGTGTGTGTGTGTGTGTGTGTGGTGTGTATGTGGGTGTGTGTATGTTGTGTGTCTCTCTCTGTGTGTGTTGTGTGTGTGTGTGTGTGTGGTGTGTATGTGTGTGTGTGTGGTGTGTGTGTGCTGTGTCTCTGTGTGTGTGTGTGTGGTGTGTATGTGGGTGTGTGTGTGTTGTGTGTCTCTCTGTGTGTGTGTGGGGGGGGGTGTGGTGTGTATGTGGGGGGGTGTGTGTTGTGTGTCTCTCTGTGTGTGTGGTGTGTGTGTGGTGTGTATGTATGTGTGTGTGTGTGGTGTGTGTGGTGTGTGTGTGTTGTGTCTCTGTGTGTGTGTGTGTGTGTCTGTGCGTGTGTGTGTGTGTCTGTCTCTGTCGTGCTGCAGCCCCTCCCTTTGTCCTCTCAGTAACAGAACATGTTGCTATGGTGATTTCATCAAAAAAGGTGCGAGATACTTTTTTTAATGTTACCTGTCAAGAGTTTGGTGAGCCTAGCGCGAAAAGTATTAGTCCGATAGACTCCATAGTTACATGTCTGCGACCGGCACAAGATTCCCTACATTTTGACCAACTATGATGTCTAAAGAGGTAAAACTGGAGGAGAGAGAGAAATTTGTTTGGGAAGAAAATCACTGAATCCTACTGGTTTTTTATAGCTTCTGTCGACAGTTGGTAGATCACAGCCAACAATTTAAGTCCGATAGACTCCATAGTTACATGTCTGCGACCGGAACAAGATTCCCTACATTTTCACCAAAAATGAAGTCTGAAGACTGAAAACTGGAGGAGAGAGAGCAATTTGTTTGGGAAACTTCCAGAGATCCGTACCGCAGCCCCCCACTCTGTCGTCCACTCTAGCTCTGAACATTCCGCCACATACACACACATTGAAAAATCTGAGACGGTCTGAAAACGGGACGAAACGTAAACTGTGATTTGGTAGAAACCGTGCTTGATATCTGAACGCCCATTCAGCCCAATAAACGCCAAAGTCTTGTGTTCGGTTTAAACTTTTAATCATGTTTCTACGTTAAAGTATGGCGATACAGCACGGTCCCAAAGAGGGGGCGTTTTGAGCGATGTTGAGCGATTTCCCGAACATTTCCCATTCAAGTCAATGAGAAAATTTTGCCGCTTTTTTGCCGATTTCGGTAAAACCACGCGGCAAATCTCTTAGAAAAGTCATAGCACACCATTCCCGATCATTACCCACATGTCGGTGTAATGTGGTGCGCGTGTTGGCAACGCTTTGGGACTAGTAGCGGGACGAAATTTGGCGGAAGATGGAGAATAAGAAATAACTAGAAAATGCATTTCCTGCAGAAAATGCGTGGGAATGCTGAATAGCTGAATTGCTAAAGCTATCCTGGCTTAAATCAGTAAAAGTTTTAGAAAAAATTGAAACGCTAAGCTAAACTGGACAAATAGCTTAAATCAGTAAAATCTGTAGAAAATATTGAAATGCTAAAGCTAAACTGGAGATATACTGTAGCTTAAATCAGTAAGAAGATGTTGAAGTATTGAGAAGAGTTGAAAATGTAGGAATGGTTTTAATTAAGTTGAATAGTAACAATAATGTAAAAAAGGTGGAAACATTTTAAAAAATGTAAATTTAAAAGCTGAACTGGAGAAATAGCTTAAATCAGTAAGAAGATGTTGAAGTAGTGAGAATATTTAAAAAAGTAGGAATGGTTTTAATAAAGTTGAATAACACCCCTACACCATAAGGAGCTAGAGCTAGATTTTAAAAGTGGAATTGTTTTTATTGCTGAAAGTCTGCAGAAAATACGGACAACCAAAAAAGGTACGGAATAATGAAAAAATCATAATGGGGTTAAATGTCTTTGTCAGGATTGATGTACTACACATCAGGGATCAAACCCCTGTCCATATCCACTGGGCCATCACTAGGGGTTAATTGTCTTCATAGGGAATACATTGGTTGAGTTCCCGCTGTGGGAATCGAACCCGGGTCTCCCACACCAAAGTCATTTGTCATAACCACTGCGCCACCAACAAGGATCGGTTTTTCAAGCTTATATTGTAATATATAATTAGACAGACAGACATACAGAGTATTGCACTGTCAGGGAAAAGGTTGCCATGGCTACATATAATCAGTGGCCATGTTTGTAAACGCAGCTAGGAAGCCTTTCATCTCTGTGATGTCATCTCTTTCCAAAAAACGTACGGAATATTAAATAATCATAACAGTGTTAAAAGACTTTTTAACACTATGCGATGCAATCCCATTGTGGGATTTGAACCCGGGCCTACGGCATGAAGGGCATGTCACATAACCACTGCACCACCACTGTAATAACTTCTGGAAAACCTATACAAGATAATATATAATTTATCTGTGTTTGTGTGTGTGTGTGTGTCTGTGTGTCTCTCGTTGTGTCTCTGTGTGTGTGTGTATGTGTGTTTGTGTGTCTCTGTGTGTGTGTGTCTCTGTGTGTGTGTGTGTGTGTATGTGTGTGTGTTTTTGTGTGTGCGTGTGTGTGTGCGTGTCAATCTGTGTTTGTATGGGTGTGTGTGTGTCTCTGTTTGTGTGTCTCTGTGTGTGTGTATATGTGTGTGTCTGTGTGTGTGTGTGTCTCTGTGTGTTTGTGTCTGTGTGTGTGTCTGTGTGGGTGTGTGACTGTGTGTGTGACTGTGTGTGTGACTGTGTGTCTCTCTCTCTCTCTGTGTGTCTGTGTGTGTGTCTGTGTGGGTGTGTGACTGTGTGTGTGACTGTGTGTGTGACTGTGTGTCTCTCTCTCTCTGTGTGTGTCTCTGTGTGTGTGTGTGTGTGTCTCTGTGTGTTTGTCTCTGTGCGTGTGTGTGTGTGTGTGTGTGTGTCTGTCTTTCTGCGTAAACACACACACAGGGACACACAGATACACAGGGAGACACACACACACAGACACACACATGGACACACAGCCCAAATTTCTTTTTTCACTCTGTCTGTTTTAAAATGAGTTGTGGAGAGAAACAGCAAAGCAATTGACTCAAATGGTTGCTAAGGGATACGAACGACCAGTGGCCATGTTTGTAAACACAGCTAGGAAGCCTTTGATGTCTGTGATGTCATCTCTTTGATCTGTAATCAGTTAACGACCGCAGCTGTTGTACCCTTTTTTACCTGTGGGAAACAGCAGCTCCTAACAAACAAGCCCTCAAACAAATGGTCAGACGGGGAAAATAAAAAGTTATTTCAGTAAAATAACCACCTCATGAGCACCAGAAGGCCTTTGTGAACGTATTGATATAAAATTCATGTGGATAAAGTTAAAAATGTGGACGTATCAGCGATGTAAAAAAGTGGTTTGCTCTGTATTTTGCTCAGAAATGTGGACGATGTTTAACATGGCGGTGAATGGAGGAAGATCCTGAACTCTTGCCATTTGATAGCTCGCTGAGCAAAAAGTATAATTCATATTGCATAAATGAGCACATTGACAGAAACTAGACAAGAATACCTACGTTTTGATGTATAAATTGTCCATGACAAGATAGAATTGTTGGCGTGGGAGCAAGATATAGAGAATGGAGTAAGATAATCTTTTCGAAGCCGTTCACTCTGATGATGTCACACCACACTCTAACTCACGCAATACACACCCATTATAAAGGCAGAAAAATCATAAAATGTTCACTGTACTTCAACAGCTTTTTAACAAAAACTGTAAAATATATCAATCTGAAAAGATAGAGCCGGATAGCTGAATATTTTGTCAACGTTTTAAAGTTTGAAAGACGTCTGTAGGTGAAAAAATGTAGGAGGAGATACATTATGAAGCAGAAGACGATTTGAAGGATTTGAAGCGTGCTCTCATTGACTTTAATGTTAAAAAAAATTGTTTAAATGCTTAATATTTTAAAAAGTATAAATAGTAGAAAAATAGTAAAAGAAGTCCCATCATCTGCTTAAAAAGCTGAAGATTGTAAAAGTTGAACGGTATAAATAGGTAAAAGTATGCAGAAGTTAGAGAGAGCCAAAAAACGTACGGAATAAGTAAGAATAATAAAGAACCGAATAACAATAGTTGGAATGCTGTGGAACAGCATTCCCACTAACTAGAAAATTCCGCAGAAATTTTATCAGTGTGCCTGCTACTGGGTGCACATCCACATACACACACATTGGAAACAGCAGTTAGGAGTCAGTTGGTCAACATTGTCTCCAGGGAACAGTGTCATGATAGGTGTGTCTGTGTCTGAGTGTGTGTGTGTGTGTGTGTGTGAGAGTGTGTTTCTGTGAGAGAGTGTGTGTGTGTGTGTCTGTGTCTGAGTGTGTGTGTGTGTGTGTGTGAGAGAGTGTGTGTGTGTGTGTCTGTGTCTGAGTGTGTGTGTGTGTGTGTGAGAGTGTGTTTGTGTGAGAGAGTGTGTGTGTGTGTCTGTGTCTGAATGTGTGTGTGTGTGTGTGAGAGAGAGAGTGTGTGTGTGTGTGTGTGTGTGTGAGAGTGTGTTTCTGTGAGAGAGTGTGTGTGTGTGTCTGTGTCTGAGTGTGTGTGTGTGTGTGTGTGTCTGTGTCTGAGTGTGTGTGTGTGTGAGTTTGTTTGTGTGAGAGAGTGTGTGTGTGTGTCTGTGTCTGAATGTGTGTGTGTGTGTGTGTGTGTGAGAGAGAGTGTGTGTGTGTGTCTGTGTCTGAGTGTGTGTGTGTGGTGTGTATGTGGGTGTGTGTATGTTGTGTGTCTCTCTCTGTGTGTGTTGTGTGTGTGTGTGTGTGGTGTGTATGTGTGTGTGTGTGGTGTGTATGTGTGTGTGTGTGGTGTGTATGTGGGTGTGTGTGTGTTGTGTGTCTCTCTGTGTGTGTTGTGTGTGTGTGTGTGTGTGTGGTGTGTATGTGTGTGTGTGTGTGGTGTGTGTGTGTTGTGTCTCTCTGTGTGTGTGTGTGGTGTGTATGTGGGTGTGTGTGTGTTGTGTGTCTCTCTCTGTGTGTGTTGTGTGTGTGTGTGGTGTGTATGTGTGTGTGTGTGGTGTGTATGTGTGTGTGTGGTGTGTATGTGGGTGTGTGTGTGTTGTGTGTCTCTCTCTGTGTGTGTTGTGTGTGTGTGTGTGTGTGGTGTGTATGTGTGTGTGTGTGGTGTGTGTGTGTTGTGTCTCTCTGTGTGTGTGTGTGGTGTGTATGTGGGTGTGTGTGTGTTGTGTGTCTCTCTGTGTGTGTGTGTGTGTGGGGGGGGGGGTGGTGTGTATGTGGGTGTGTGTGTGTTGTGTGTCTCTCTCTGTGTGTGTTGTGTGTGTGGTGTGTATGTATGTGTGTGTGTGTGGTGTGTGTGTGTTGTGTCTCTCTGTGTGTGTGTGGTGTGTATGTGTGTGTGTGTGGTGTGTGTGTGTGTTGTGTCTCTCTGTGTGTGTGTGTGGTGTGTATGTGGGTGTGTGTGTGTTGTGTGTCTCTGTGTGTGTGTGTGTGTGGGGGGGGGGGTGTGGTGTGTATGTGGGTGTGTGTGTGTTGTGTGTCTCTCTCTGTGTGTGTTGTGTGTGTGGTGTGTATGTATGTGTGTGTGTGTTGTGTCTCTCTGTGTGTGTGTGTGTGTGCGTGTGTGTGTGTGTTGTGTCTCTCTGTGTGTGTGTCTGTGCGTGTGTTTATGTATGTGTGTGTGTGAGTGTGTGTGTGTGTCTGTGTGTTTATGTGTGTGTGTGTGTGTGTGGTGTGTGTGTGTGTTGTGTCTCTGTGTGTGTGTGTGTGTGTCTGTGCTTGTGTGTGTGTGTCTGTCTCTGTCGTGCTGCAGCCCCTCCCTTTGTCCTCTCAGTAACAGAACATGTTGCTATGGTGATTTCATCAAAAAAGGTGCGAGATACTTTTTTTAATGTTACCTGTCAAGAGTTTGGTGAGCCTAGCGCGAAAAGTATTAGTCCGATAGACTCCATAGTTACATGTCTGCGACCGGCACAAGATTCCCTACATTTTGACCAACTATGATGTCTAAAGAGGTAAAACTGGAGGAGAGAGAGAAATTTGTTTGGGAAGAAAATCACTGAATCCTACTGGTTTTTTATAGCTTCTGTCGACAGTTGGTAGATCACAGCCAACAATTTAAGTCCGATAGACTCCATAGTTACATGTCTGCGACCGGAACAAGATTCCCTACATTTTCACCAAAAATGAAGTCTGAAGACTGAAAACTGGAGGAGAGAGAGCAATTTGTTTGGGAAACTTCCAGAGATCCGTACCGAAGCCCCCCACTCTGTCGTCCACTCTAACTCTGAACATTCCGCCACATACACACACATTGGAAAATCTGAGCCGGTCTGAAAACGGGACGAAACGTAAACTGTGATTTGGTAGAAACCGTGCTTGATATCTGAACGCCCATTCAGCCCAATAAACGCCAAAGTCTTGTCTTCGGTTTAAACTTTTAATCATGTTTCTACGTTAAAGTATGGCGACACAGCACGGTCCCAAAGAGGGGGCGTTTTGAGCGATGTTGACCGATTTCCCGATCATTTCCCATTCAAGTCAATGAGAGATTTTTGCCGTATTTTTGCCGATTTCGGTAAAACCACGCGGCAAATCTCTTAGAAAAGTCATAGCACACCATTCCCGATCATTACCCACATGTCGGTGAAATGTGGTGCGCGTGTTGGCAACGCTTTGGGACTAGTATTGGGACGAAATTTGGCGGAAGATGAAGAATAATAATAACTAGAAAATTCCGCAGAAATTTTATCAGTGTGCCTGCTACTGGGTGCACATCCACATACACACACATTGGAAACAGCAGTTAGGAGTCAGTTGGTCAACATTGTCTCCAGGGAACAGTGTAATGATAGGTGTGTCTGTGTCTGAGTGTGTGTGTGTGTGTGTGTGTGTGTGTGAGAGTGTGTTTCTGTGAGAGAGAGTGTGTGTGTGTGTCTGTGTCTGAGTGTGTGTGTGTGTGTGTGTGAGTGTGTTTGTGTGAGAGAGTGTGTGTGTCTGTGTCTGAATGTGTGTGTGTGTGTGTGTGTGAGAGAGAGTGTGTGTGTGTCTGTGTCTGAGCGTGTGTGTGTGTGTGTGTGTGTGCGGTGTGTATGTGGGTGTGTGTATGTTGTGTGTCTCTCTGTGTGTGTGTGTGTGTGTGTGTGTGTGTGTGTGTGTGTGTGTGTGTGTGTGTCGTCTCTGTGTGTGTGTGTGTGTGTGGTGTGTATGTGGCTGTGTGTGTGTGTGTGTGTGTCTCTCTGTGTGTGTGTGTGTGTAGGGGGGGGGGTGTGGTGTGTATGTGGGTGTGTGTGTGTTGTGTGTCTCTCTCTGTGTGTGTGTGTGTGTGTGTGTGGTGTGTATGTGTGTGTGTGTGTGTGTGTGTGTGTGTGTGTCTCTCTGTGTGTGTGTGTGTGTGTGTGTGTGTGTGTGTGTGTGTGTCTCTCTGTGTGTGTGTCTGTGCGTGTGTTTCTGTATGTGTGTGTGTGTGAGTGTGTGTGTGTGTCTGTGTGTTTATGTGTGTGTGTGTGTGTGTGTGTGTGTGTGTGTGTGTGTGTGTGTATGTTGTGTCTCTGTGTGTGTGTGTGTGTGTGTCTGTGCGTGTGTGTGTGTGTCTGTCTCTGTCGTGCTGCAGCCCCTCCCTTTGTCCTCTCAGTAACAGAACATGTTGCTATGGTGATTTCATCAAAAAAGGTGCGAGATACTTTTTTTAATGTTACCTGTCAAGAGTTTGGTGAGCCTAGCGCGAAAAGTATTAGTCCGATAGACTCCATAGTTACATGTCTGCGACCGGCACAAGATTCCCTACATTTTGACCAACTATGATGTCTAAAGAGGTAAAACTGGAGGAGAGAGAGAAATTAGTTTGGGGAAGAAAACACTGAATCGTACTGGTTTTTCATAGCTTCTGTCGACAGTTGGTAGATCACAGCCAACAATTTAAGTCCGATAGACTCCATAGTTACATGTCTGCGACCGGAACAAGATTCCCTACATTTTCACCAATAATGAAGTCTGAAGACTGAAAACTGGAGAAGAGAGAGCAATTTGTTTGGGAAACTTCCAGAGATCCGTACCGAAGCCCCCCACTCTATCCTCCACTCTAGCTCTGAACATTCCGCCACATACACACACATTGGAAAATCTGAGACGGTCTGAAAACGGGACGAAACGTAAACTGTGATTTGGTAGAAACCGGGCTTGATATCTGAACGCCAATTCAGCCCAATAAACGCCAAAGTCTTGTCTTCGGTTTAAACTTTTAATCATGTTTCTACGTTAAAGTATGACGATACAGCACGGTCCCAAAGAGGGGGCGTTTTGAGCGATGTTGAGCGATTTCCCGATCATTTCCCATTCATGTCTATGGGACATTTTTTGCCGTATTTTTGCCGATTTCGGTAAAACCACGCGGCAAATCTCTTTGAAAAGTCATAGCACACCATTCCCGATCATTACCCACATGTCGGTGAAATGTGTGTGCGCGTGTTGGCAACGCTTTGGGACTAGTAGCAGGACGAAAAACAGGCGGAATAATAATAATAATAATAATAATAAGTATGGGCAATAATAGTCATTGTGCCGATTGCTGCTATTGCAGCACATCGGCACACTGAATAACTAGAAAATTCCGCAGAAATTTTATCAGTGTGCCTGCTACTGGGTGCACATCTACATACACACACATTGGAAACAGCAGTTAGGAGTCAGTTGGTCAACATTGTCTCCAGGGAACAGTGTAATGATAGGTGTGTCTGAGTGTGTGTGTGTGTGTGAGTGTGTTTGTGTGAGAGAGTGTGTGTGTGTCTGTGTCTGAGAGTGTGTGTGTGTGTGTGGGGGGGGGTGTGGTGTGTATGTGGGTGTGTGTGTGTGGGTGTCTCTCTCTGTGTGTGTGTGTGTGTGTGTGTGTGTGTGTTGTATGTGTGTGTGTGTGTGTGTGAGAGTGTGTTTCTGTGAGAGAGTGTGTGTGTGTGTCTGTGTCTGAGTGTGTGTGTGTGTGTGTGTGAGAGTGTGTTTCTGTGAGAGAGTGTGTGTGTGTGTCTGTGTCTGACGTGTGTGTGTGTGTGTCTGTGTCTGAGTGTGTGTGTGTGTGAGTTTGTTTGTGTGAGAGAGTGTGTGTGTGTGTGTCTGTGTCTGAATGTGTGTGTGTGTGTGTGTGTGTGTGTGAGAGAGAGTGTGTGTGTGTCTGTGTCTGATGTGTGTGTGTGTGTGTGTGGTGTGTATGTGGGTGTGTGTATGTTGTGTGTCTCTCTCTGTGTGTGTTGTGTGTGTGTGTGTGTGGTGTGTATGTGTGTGTGTGTGGTGTGTATGTGGGTGTGTGTGTTGTGTGTCTCTCTGTGTGTGTGTGTAGGGGGGGGGGTGTGGTGTGTATGTGTGTGTGTGTTGTGTGTCTCTCTCTGTGTGTGTTGTGTGTGTGTGTGGTGTGTATGTGTGTGTGTGTGTGTGTGTGTGTGTGTATGTGGGTGTGTGTATGTTGTGTGTCTCTCTCTGTGTGTGTGTGTGTGTGTGTGTGTGTGTGGTGTGTATGTGTGTGTGTGTGTGTGTGTGTGTGCTGTGTCTCTGTGTGTGTGTGTGTGGTGTGTATGTGGGTGTGTGTGTGTTGTGTGTCTCTCTGTGTGTGTGTGTGGGGGGGGGTGTGGTGTGTATGTGGGGGGGTGTGTGTTGTGTGTCTCTCTGTGTGTGTGTGTGTGTGTGTGGTGTGTATGTATGTGTGTGTGTGTGGTGTGTGTGGTGTGTGTGTGTTGTGTCTCTGTGTGTGTGTGTGTGTGTCTGTGCGTGTGTGTGTGTGTCTGTCTCTGTCGTGCTGCAGCCCCTCCCTTTGTCCTCTCAGTAACAGAACATGTTGCTATGGTGATTTCATCAAAAAAGGTGCGAGATACTTTTTTTAATGTTACCTGTCAAGAGTTTGGTGAGCCTAGCGCGAAAAGTATTAGTCCGATAGACTCCATAGTTACATGTCTGCGACCGGCACAAGATTCCCTACATTTTGACCAACTATGATGTCTAAAGAGGTAAAACTGGAGGAGAGAGAGAAATTTGTTTGGGAAGAAAATCACTGAATCCTACTGGTTTTTTATAGCTTCTGTCGACAGTTGGTAGATCACAGCCAACAATTTAAGTCCGATAGACTCCATAGTTACATGTCTGCGACCGGAACAAGATTCCCTACATTTTCACCAAAAATGAAGTCTGAAGACTGAAAACTGGAGGAGAGAGAGCAATTTGTTTGGGAAACTTCCAGAGATCCGTACCGCAGCCCCCCACTCTGTCGTCCACTCTAGCTCTGAACATTCCGCCACATACACACACATTGAAAAATCTGAGACGGTCTGAAAACGGGACGAAACGTAAACTGTGATTTGGTAGAAACCGTGCTTGATATCTGAACGCCCATTCAGCCCAATAAACGCCAAAGTCTTGTGTTCGGTTTAAACTTTTAATCATGTTTCTACGTTAAAGTATGGCGATACAGCACGGTCCCAAAGAGGGGGCGTTTTGAGCGATGTTGAGCGATTTCCCGAACATTTCCCATTCAAGTCAATGAGAAAATTTTGCCGCTTTTTTGCCGATTTCGGTAAAACCACGCGGCAAATCTCTTAGAAAAGTCATAGCACACCATTCCCGATCATTACCCACATGTCGGTGTAATGTGGTGCGCGTGTTGGCAACGCTTTGGGACTAGTAGCGGGACGAAATTTGGCGGAAGATGGAGAATAAGAAATAACTAGAAAATTCCGCAGAAATTTTATCAGTGTGCCTGCTACTGGGTGCACATCTACATACACACACATTGGAAACAGCAGTTAGGAGTCAGTTGGTCAACATTGTCTCCAGGGAACAGTGTAATGATAGGTGTGTCTGAGTGTGTGTGTGTGTGTGAGTGTGTTTGTGTGAGAGAGTGTGTGTGTGTCTGTGTCTGAGAGTGTGTGTGTGTGGGGGGGGGGGTGTGGTGTGTATGTGGGTGTGTGTGTTGGGTGTCTCTCTCTGTGTGTGTTGTGTGTGTGTGTGTGTGTGTGGTGTATGTGTGTGTGTGTGGTGTGTGTGTGTGAGAGTGTGTTTCTGTGAGAGAGTGTGTGTGTGTGTCTGTGTCTGAGTGTGTGTGTGTGTGTGTGTGTGAGAGAGTGTGTTTCTGTGAGAGAGTGTGTGTGTGTTGTGTCTCTCTGTGTGTGTGTGTGGTGTGTATGTGGGTGTGTGTGTGTTGTGTGTCTCTCTGTGTGTGTGTGTGTGTGGGGGGGGGTGTGGTGTGTATGTGGGTGTGTGTGTGTTGTGTGTCTCTCTCTGTGTGTGTTGTGTGTGTGGTGTGTATGTATGTGTGTGTGTGTGGTGTGTGTGTGTTGTGTCTCTCTGTGTGTGTGTGGTGTGTATGTGTGTGTGTGTGGTGTGTGTGTGTTGTGTCTCTCTGTGTGTGTGTGTGGTGTGTATGTGGGTGTGTGTGTGTTGTGTGTCTCTCTCTGTGTGTGTGTGTGGGGGGGGGGTGTGGTGTGTATGTGGGTGTGTGTGTGTTGTGTGTCTCTCTCTGTGTGTGTTGTGTGTGTGGTGTGTATGTATGTGTGTGTGTGTTGTGTCTCTGTGTGTGTGTGTGTGTGTGTGCGTGTGTGTGTGTGTTGTGTCTCTCTGTGTGTGTGTCTGTGCGTGTGTTTATGTATGTGTGTGTGTGAGTGTGTGTGTGTGTGTCTGTGTGTTTATGTGTGTGTGTGTGTGTGGTGTGTGTGGTGTGTGTGTGTTGTGTCTCTGTGTGTGTGTGTGTGTGTCTGTGCGTGTGTGTGTGTGTCTGTCTCTGTCGTGCTGCAGCCCCTCCCTTTGTCCTCTCAGTAACAGAACATGTTGCTATGGTGATTTCATCAAAAAAGGTGCGAGATACTTTTTTTAATGTTACCTGTCAAGAGTTTGGTGAGCCTAGCGCGAAAAGTATTAGTCCGATAGACTCCATAGTTACATGTCTGCGACCGGCACAAGATTCCCTACATTTTGACCAACTATGATGTCTAAAGAGGTAAAACTGGAGGAGAGAGAGAAATTTGTTTGGGAAGAAAATCACTGAATCCTACTGGTTTTTTATAGCTTCTGTCGACAGTTGGTAGATCACAGCCAACAATTTAAGTCCGATAGACTCCATAGTTACATGTCTGCAACCGGAACAAGATTCCCTACATTTTCACCAAAAATGAAGTCTGAAGACTGAAAACTGGAGGAGAGAGAGCAATTTGTTTGGGAAACTTCCAGAGATCCGTACCGCAGCCCCCCACTCTGTCGTCCACTCTAGCTCTGAACATTCCGCCACATACACACACATTGGAAAATCTGAGCCGGTCTGAAAACGGGACGAAACGTAAACTGTGATTTGGTAGAAACCGTGCTTGATATCTGAACGCCCATTCAGCCCAATAAACGCCAAAGTCTTGTCTTCGGTTTAAACTTTTAATCATGTTTCTACGTTAAAGTATGGCGATACAGCACGGTCCCAAAGAGGGGGCGTTTTGAGCGATGTTGAGCGATTTCCCGATCATTTCCCATTCAAGTCAATGAGAAATTTTTGCCGTATTTTTGCCGATTTCGGTAAAACCACGCGGCAAATCTCTTAGAAAAGTCATAGCACACCATTCCCGATCATTACCCACATGTCGGTGTAATGTGGTGCGCGTGTTGGCAACGCTTTGGGACTAGTAGCGGGACGAAATTTGGCGGAAGATGAAGAATAATAATAATAAGTATGGGCAATAATAGTCATTGTGCCGATTGCACATCGGCACACTGAATAATAATAACTAGAAAATTCCGCAGAAATTTTATCAGTGTGCCTGCTACTGGGTGCACATCCACATACACACACATTGGAAACAGCAGTTAGGAGTCAGTTGGTCAACATTGTCTCCAGGGAACAGTGTAATGATAGGTGTGTCTGTGTCTGAGTGTGTGTGTGTGTGTGTGTGTGTGTGAGAGTGTGTTTCTGTGAGAGAGTGTGTGTGTGTGTGTGTCTGAGTGTGTGTGTGTGTGTGTGTGAGTGTGTTTGTGTGAGAGAGTGTGTGTGTGTGTCTGTGTCTGAATGTGTGTGTGTGTGTGTGTGTGTGTGTGTGAGAGAGAGTGTGTGTGTGTCTGTGTCTGAGTGTGTGTGTGTGTGTGTGTGTGTGGTGTGTATGTGGGTGTGTGTATGTTGTGTGTCTCTCTCTGTGTGTGTTGTGTGTGTGTGTGTGTGTGGTGTGTATGTGTGTGTGTGTGGTGTGTGTGTGTTGTGTCTCTCTGTGTGTGTGTGTGGTGTGTATGTGGGTGTGTGTGTGTTGTGTGTCTCTCTGTGTGTGTGTGTGTGGGGGGGGGGTGTGGTGTGTATGTGGGTGTGTGTGTGTTGTGTGTCTCTCTCTGTGTGTGTTGTGTGTGTGGTGTGTATGTATGTGTGTGTGTGTGGTGTGTGTGTGTTGTGTCTCTCTGTGTGTGTGTGTGTGTGCGTGTGTGTGTGTGTTGTGTCTCTCTGTGTGTGTGTCTGTGCGTGTGTTTCTGTATGTGTGTGTGTGTGAGTGTGTGTGTGTGTCTGTGTGTTTATGTGTGTGTGTGTGTGTGTGTGGTGTGTGTGGTGTGTGTGTGTTGTGTCTCTGTGTTTGTGTGTGTGTGTCTGTGCGTGTGTGTGTGTGTCTGTCTCTGTCGTGCTGCAGCCCCTCCCTTTGTCCTCTCAGTAACAGAACATGTTGCTATGGTGATTTCATCAAAAAAGGTGCGAGATACATTTTTTAATGTTACCTGTCAAGAGTTTGGTGAGCCTAGCGCGAAAAGTATTAGTCCGATAGACTCCATAGTTACATGTCTGCGACCGGCACAAGATTCCCTACATTTTGACCAACTATGATGTCTAAAGAGGTAAAACTGGAGGAGAGAGAGAAATTTGTTTGGGGAAGAAATCACTGAATCCTACTGGTTTTTTATAGCTTCTGTCGACAGTTGGTAGATCACAGCCAACAATTTAAGTCCGATAGACTCCATAGTTACATGTCTGCGACCGGAACAAGATTCCCTACATTTTCACCAATAATGAAGTCTGAAGACTGAAAACTGGAGGAGAGAGAGCAATTTGTTTGGGAAACTTCCAGAGATCCGTACCGCAGCCCCCCACTCTGTCGTCCACTCTAGCTCTGAACATTCCGCCACATACACACACATTGGAAAATCTGAGACGGTCTGAAAACGGGACGAAACGTAAACTGTGATTTAGTAGAAACCGTGCTTGATATCTGAACGCCCATTCAGCCCAATAAACGCCAAAGTATTGTCTTCGGTTTAAACTTTTAATCATGTTTCTACGTTACAGTATGGCGACACAGCACGGTCCCAAAGAGGGGGCGTTTTGAGCGATGTTGAGCGATTTCCCGATCATTTCCCATTCATGTCTATGGGACATTTTTTGCCGTATTTTTGCCGATTTCGGTAAAACCACTCGGCAAATCTCTGAGAAAAGTCATAGCACACCATTCCCAATCATTACCCACATGTCGGTGAAATGTGTTTGCGCGTGTTGGCAACGCTTTGGGACTAGTAGTGGGACGAAAATGTGGCGGAAGAAGAAGAAGAAGAATAATAATAATAATAATAAGTATGGGCAATAATAGTCATTGTGCCGATTGCTGCTTATGCAGCACATCGGCACACTGAATAATAATAAGTATGGGCAATAATAGTCATTGTGCCGATTGCTGCTATTGCAGCACATCGGCACACTGAACTAGAAAATTCCGCAGAAATTTTATCAGTGTGCCTGCTACTGGGTGCACATCCACATACACACACATTGGAAACAGCAGTTAGGAGTCAGTTGGTCAACATTGTCTCCAGGGAACAGTGTCATGATAGGTGTGTCTGTGTCTGAGTGTGTGTGTGTGTGTGTGTGTGAGAGTGTGTTTCTGTGAGAGAGTGTGTGTGTGTGTGTCTGTGTCTGAGTGTGTGTGTGTGTGTGTGTGAGAGAGTGTGTGTGTGTGTGTCTGTGTCTGAGTGTGTGTGTGTGTGTGTGAGAGTGTGTTTGTGTGAGAGAGTGTGTGTGTGTGTCTGTGTCTGAATGTGTGTGTGTGTGTGTGAGAGAGAGAGTGTGTGTGTGTGTGTGTGTGTGTGAGAGTGTGTTTCTGTGAGAGAGTGTGTGTGTGTGTCTGTGTCTGAGTGTGTGTGTGTGTGTGTGTGTCTGTGTCTGAGTGTGTGTGTGTGTGAGTTTGTTTGTGTGAGAGAGTGTGTGTGTGTGTCTGTGTCTGAATGTGTGTGTGTGTGTGTGTGTGTGAGAGAGAGTGTGTGTGTGTGTCTGTGTCTGAGTGTGTGTGTGTGGTGTGTATGTGGGTGTGTGTATGTTGTGTGTCTCTCTCTGTGTGTGTTGTGTGTGTGTGTGTGTGGTGTGTATGTGTGTGTGTGTGGTGTGTATGTGTGTGTGTGTGGTGTGTATGTGGGTGTGTGTGTGTTGTGTGTCTCTCTGTGTGTGTTGTGTGTGTGTGTGTGTGTGTGGTGTGTATGTGTGTGTGTGTGTGGTGTGTGTGTGTTGTGTCTCTCTGTGTGTGTGTGTGGTGTGTATGTGGGTGTGTGTGTGTTGTGTGTCTCTCTCTGTGTGTGTTGTGTGTGTGTGTGGTGTGTATGTGTGTGTGTGTGGTGTGTATGTGTGTGTGTGGTGTGTATGTGGGTGTGTGTGTGTTGTGTGTCTCTCTCTGTGTGTGTTGTGTGTGTGTGTGTGTGTGGTGTGTATGTGTGTGTGTGTGGTGTGTGTGTGTTGTGTCTCTCTGTGTGTGTGTGTGGTGTGTATGTGGGTGTGTGTGTGTTGTGTGTCTCTCTGTGTGTGTGTGTGTGTGGGGGGGGGGGTGGTGTGTATGTGGGTGTGTGTGTGTTGTGTGTCTCTCTCTGTGTGTGTTGTGTGTGTGGTGTGTATGTATGTGTGTGTGTGTGGTGTGTGTGTGTTGTGTCTCTCTGTGTGTGTGTGGTGTGTATGTGTGTGTGTGTGGTGTGTGTGTGTGTTGTGTCTCTCTGTGTGTGTGTGTGGTGTGTATGTGGGTGTGTGTGTGTTGTGTGTCTCTGTGTGTGTGTGTGTGTGGGGGGGGGGGTGTGGTGTGTATGTGGGTGTGTGTGTGTTGTGTGTCTCTCTCTGTGTGTGTTGTGTGTGTGGTGTGTATGTATGTGTGTGTGTGTTGTGTCTCTCTGTGTGTGTGTGTGTGTGCGTGTGTGTGTGTGTTGTGTCTCTCTGTGTGTGTGTCTGTGCGTGTGTTTATGTATGTGTGTGTGTGAGTGTGTGTGTGTGTCTGTGTGTTTATGTGTGTGTGTGTGTGTGTGTGTGTGTGTGTGTGTTGTGTCTCTGTGTGTGTGTGTGTGTGTCTGTGCTTGTGTGTGTGTGTCTGTCTCTGTCGTGCTGCAGCCCCTCCCTTTGTCCTCTCAGTAACAGAACATGTTGCTATGGTGATTTCATCAAAAAAGGTGCGAGATACTTTTTTTAATGTTACCTGTCAAGAGTTTGGTGAGCCTAGCGCGAAAAGTATTAGTCCGATAGACTCCATAGTTACATGTCTGCGACCGGCACAAGATTCCCTACATTTTGACCAACTATGATGTCTAAAGAGGTAAAACTGGAGGAGAGAGAGAAATTTGTTTGGGAAGAAAATCACTGAATCCTACTGGTTTTTTATAGCTTCTGTCGACAGTTGGTAGATCACAGCCAACAATTTAAGTCCGATAGACTCCATAGTTACATGTCTGCGACCGGAACAAGATTCCTTACATTTTCACCAAAAATGAAGTCTGAAGACTGAAAACTGGAGGAGAGAGAGCAATTTGTTTGGGAAACTTCCAGAGATCCGTACCGAAGCCCCCCACTCTGTCGTCCACTCTAACTCTGAACATTCCGCCACATACACACACATTGGAAAATCTGAGCCGGTCTGAAAACGGGACGAAACGTAAACTGTGATTTGGTAGAAACCGTGCTTGATATCTGAACGCCCATTCAGCCCAATAAACGCCAAAGTCTTGTCTTCGGTTTAAACTTTTAATCATGTTTCTACGTTAAAGTATGGCGACACAGCACGGTCCCAAAGAGGGGGCGTTTTGAGCGATGTTGACCGATTTCCCGATCATTTCCCATTCAAGTCAATGAGAGATTTTTGCCGTATTTTTGCCGATTTCGGTAAAACCACGCGGCAAATCTCTTAGAAAAGTCATAGCACACCATTCCCGATCATTACCCACATGTCGGTGAAATGTGGTGCGCGTGTTGGCAACGCTTTGGGACTAGTATTGGGACGAAATTTGGCGGAAGATGAAGAATAATAATAACTAGAAAATTCCGCAGAAATTTTATCAGTGTGCCTGCTACTGGGTGCACATCCACATACACACACATTGGAAACAGCAGTTAGGAGTCAGTTGGTCAACATTGTCTCCAGGGAACAGTGTCATGATAGGTGTGTCTGTGTCTGAGTGTGTGTGTGTGTGTGTGTGTGAGAGTGTGTTTCTGTGAGAGAGTGTGTGTGTGTGTGTCTGTGTCTGAGTGTGTGTGTGTGTGTGTGTGAGAGAGTGTGTGTGTGTGTGTCTGTGTCTGAGTGTGTGTGTGTGTGTGTGAGAGTGTGTTTGTGTGAGAGAGTGTGTGTGTGTGTCTGTGTCTGAATGTGTGTGTGTGTGTGTGAGAGAGAGAGTGTGTGTGTGTGTGTGTGTGTGTGAGAGTGTGTTTCTGTGAGAGAGTGTGTGTGTGTGTCTGTGTCTGAGTGTGTGTGTGTGTGTGTGTGTCTGTGTCTGAGTGTGTGTGTGTGTGAGTTTGTTTGTGTGAGAGAGTGTGTGTGTGTGTCTGTGTCTGAATGTGTGTGTGTGTGTGTGTGTGTGTGAGAGAGAGTGTGTGTGTGTGTCTGTGTCTGAGTGTGTGTGTGTGGTGTGTATGTGGGTGTGTGTATGTTGTGTGTCTCTCTCTGTGTGTGTTGTGTGTGTGTGTGTGTGGTGTGTATGTGTGTGTGTGTGGTGTGTATGTGTGTGTGTGTGGTGTGTATGTGGGTGTGTGTGTGTTGTGTGTCTCTCTGTGTGTGTTGTGTGTGTGTGTGTGTGTGTGGTGTGTATGTGTGTGTGTGTGTGTGTGTGTGTGTTGTGTCTCTCTGTGTGTGTGTGTGGTGTGTATGTGGGTGTGTGTGTGTTGTGTGTCTCTCTCTGTGTGTGTTGTGTGTGTGTGTGGTGTGTATGTGTGTGTGTGTGGTGTGTATGTGTGTGTGTGTGGTGTGTATGTGGGTGTGTGTGTGTTGTGTGTCTCTCTCTGTGTGTGTTGTGTGTGTGTGTGTGTGTGGTGTGTATGTGTGTGTGTGTGGTGTGTGTGTGTTGTGTCTCTCTGTGTGTGTGTGTGGTGTGTATGTGGGTGTGTGTGTGTTGTGTGTCTCTCTGTGTGTGTGTGTGTGTGGGGGGGGGGGTGGTGTGTATGTGGGTGTGTGTGTGTTGTGTGTCTCTCTCTGTGTGTGTTGTGTGTGTGGTGTGTATGTATGTGTGTGTGTGTGGTGTGTGTGTGTTGTGTCTCTCTGTGTGTGTGTGGTGTGTATGTGTGTGTGTGTGGTGTGTGTGTGTGTTGTGTCTCTCTGTGTGTGTGTGTGGTGTGTATGTGGGTGTGTGTGTGTTGTGTGTCTCTGTGTGTGTGTGTGTGTGGGGGGGGGGTGTGGTGTGTATGTGGGTGTGTGTGTGTTGTGTGTCTCTCTCTGTGTGTGTTGTGTGTGTGGTGTGTATGTATGTGTGTGTGTGTTGTGTCTCTCTGTGTGTGTGTGTGTGTGCGTGTGTGTGTGTGTTGTGTCTCTCTGTGTGTGTGTCTGTGCGTGTGTTTATGTATGTGTGTGTGTGAGTGTGTGTGTGTGTCTGTGTGTTTATGTGTGTGTGTGTGTGTGTGTGTGTGTGTGTGTGTGTGTGTCTCTGTGTGTGTGTGTGTGTGTCTGTGCGTGTGTGTGTGTGTCTGTCTCTGTCGTGCTGCAGCCCCTCCCTTTGTCCTCTCAGTAACAGAACATGTTGCTATGGTGATTTCATCAAAAAAGGTGCGAGATACTTTTTTTAATGTTACCTGTCAAGAGTTTGGTGAGCCTAGCGCGAAAAGTATTAGTCCGATAGACTCCATAGTTACATGTCTGCGACCGGCACAAGATTCCCTACATTTTGACCAACTATGATGTCTAAAGAGGTAAAACTGGAGGAGAGAGAGAAATTTGTTTGGGGAAGAAAATCACTGAATCCTACTGTGTTTTTCATAGCTTCTGTCGACAGTTGGTAGATCACAGCCAACAATTTAAGTCCGATAGACTCCATAGTTACATGTCTGCGACCGGAACAAGATTCCCTACATTTTCACCAAAAATGAAGTCTGAAGACTGAAAACTGGAGGAGAGAGAGCAATTTGTTTGGGAAACTTCCAGAGATCCGTACCGAAGCCCCCCACTCTGTCGTCCACTCTAACTCTGAACATTCCGCCACATACACACACATTGGAAAATCTGAGACGGTCTGAAAACGGGACGAAACGTAAACTGTGATTTGGTAGAAACCGTGCTTGATATCTGAACGCCCATTCAGCCCAATAAACGCCAAAGTCTTGTCTTCGGTTTAAACTTTTAATCATGTTTCTACGTTAAAGTATGGCGACACAGCACGGTCCCAAAGAGGGGGCGTTTTGAGCGATGTTGAGCGATTTCCCGAACATTTCCCATTCAAGTCAATGAGAGATTTTTGCCGTATTTTTGCCGATTTCGGTAAAACCACGCGGCAAATCTCTTAGAAAAGTCATAGCACACCATTCCCGATCATTACCCACATGTCGGTGAAATGTGGTGCGCGTGTTGGCAACGCTTTGGGACTAGTAGTGGGACGAAATTTGGCGGAAGATGAAGTAATAATGAGAATAATAGCAATAATAACTAGAAAATTCCGCAGAAATTTTATCAGTGTGCCTGCTACTGGGTGCACATCCACATACACACACATTGGAAACAGCAGTTAGGAGTCAGTTGGTCAACATTGTCTCCAGGGAACAGTGTAATGATAGGTGTGTCTGAGTGTGTGTGTGTGTGTGTGAGTGTGTTTGTGTGAGAGAGTGTGTGTGTGTCTGTGTCTGAGAGTGTGTGTGTGTGTGGGGGGGGGGTGTGGTGTGTATGTGGGTGTGTGTGTTGGGTGTCTCTCTCTGTGTGTGTGTGTGTGTGTGTGTGTGTGTGTGTGTGTGTGTGTGTGTGGTGTGTGTGTAGAGTGTGTTTCTGTGAGAGAGTGTGTGTGTGTGTCTGTGTCTGAGTGTGTGTGTGTGTGTGTGTGTGTGAGTGTGTGTGTGTGTGAGTGTGTGTGTGTGTGTGTGTCTGTGTGTGTGTGTGTGTGTGTGTGTGTGGGTGTGTGTGTGTTGTGTGTCTGTGTGTGTGTGTGTGTGTGTGTGAGAGAGTGTGTGTGTGTGTGTCTGTGTCTGAGTGTGTGTGTGTGTGTGTGTGTGTGTGTGTGTGTGTGTGTGTGTGTGTATGTGTGTGTGTGTGTGTGTGTGTGTGTGTGTCTGTGTGTGTGTGTGTGTGTATGTGTGTGTGTGTGGTGTGTGTGTGTGTGTGTCTCTCTGTGTGTGTGTGTGGTGTGTATGTGGGTGTGTGTGTGTTGTGTGTCTCTCTCTGTGTGTGTGTGTGTGGGTGTGTGTGTTGTGTGTGTGTGTGTGTGTGTGTGTGTGTGTGTGTCTCTGTGTGTGTGTGTGTGTGTGTGTGTGTGTGTGTGTGTGTGTGTGTGTGTGTGTGTGTTGTGTCTCTCTGTGTGTGTGTCTGTGCGTGTGTTTCTGTATGTGTGTGTGTGTGTGTGTGTGTCTGTGTGTTTATGTGTGTGTGTGTGTGTGTGTGTGTGTGTGTGTGTGTGTGTGTGTGTGTGTGTGTGTGTGTCTGTGCGTGTGTGTGTGTGTCTGTCTCTGTCGTGCTGCAGCCCCTCCCTCTTGTCCTCTCAGTAACAGAATCATGTTGCTATGGTGATTTCATCAAAAAAGGTGCGAGATACTCTTTTTTATTTATAAGCAGTTGGTGAGCCTGTCAAGAGTTTTGGTCTGAGCCTAGCGCGAAAAGTATTAGTCCGATAGACTCCATAGTTACATGTCTGCGACCGGCACAAGATTCCCTACATTTTGACCAACTATGATGTCTAAAGAGGTAAAACTGGAGGAGAGAGAGAAATTTGTTTGGGGAAGAAATCAC
Organism: Etheostoma nigrum; assembly: GCA_029931835.1. NCBI lineage: Eukaryota > Metazoa > Chordata > Actinopteri > Perciformes > Percidae > Etheostoma > Etheostoma nigrum. The sequence goes on along the minus strand of JAQOOF010000404.1, from coordinate 6,409 downwards.
TGAATCCTACTGGTTTTTTATAGCTTCTGTCGACAGTTGGTAGATCACAGCCAACAATTTAAGTCCGATAGACTCCATAGTTACATGTCTGCGACCGGAACAAGATTCCCTACATTTTCACCAATAATGAAGTCTGAAGACTGAAAACTGGAGGAGAGAGAGCAATTTGTTTGGGAAACTTCCAGAGATCCGTACCGAAGCCCCCCACTCTGTCGTCCACTCTAGCTCTGAACATTCCGCCACATACACACACATTGGAAAATCTGAGACGGTCTGAAAACGGGACGAAACGTAAACTGTGATTTGGTAGAAACCGTGCTTGATATCTGAACGCCCATTCAGCCCAATAAACGCCAAAGTCTTGTCTTCGGTTTAAACTTTTAATCATGTTTCTACGTTAAAGTATGGCGATACAGCACGGTCCCAAAGAGGGGGCGTTTTGAGCGATGTTGAGCGATTTCCCGATCATTTCCCATTCAAGTCAATGAGAAATTTTTGCCGTATTTTTGCCGATTTCGGTAAAACCACGCGGCAAATCTCTTAGAAAAGTCATAGCACACCATTCCCGATCATTACCCACATGTCGGTGTAATGTGTGTGCGCGTGTTGGCAACGCTTTGGGACTAGTAGTGGGACGAAAATGTGGCGGAAGAATGAAGAATAATAATAATAATAAGTATGGGCAATAATAGTCATTGTGCCGATTGCTGCTATGCAGCACATCGGCACACTGAACTAGAAAATTCCGCAGAAATTTTATCAGTGTGCCTGCTACTGGGTGCACATCTACATACACACACATTGGAAACATCAGTTAGGAGGCAGTTGGTCAACACGGTCTCCAGGGAACAGTGTCATGATAGGTGTGTGTGTGTGTGAGTGTGTGTGTGTGTGTGTGTGTGTGTGCATGAGAGTGTGTGTGTGTGTGTGTCTGTGTCTGAGTGTGTGTGTGACATCCTAATAATAAACTAAAAATAAAAAAAGTGTTTTTATAGAGATAGACCTTTTAAAAACCCTTTTAAGACCTTTCTGAGAGAATACAATTGTTTGACAATAGCAATAGGGAATGGATGGATGGGCGTAAAAGACACCACAAATGCATAGAGGTCAAGACCAGAGGACAGCATAGTATCACTTACCGTTTCTGTTGATTTTTTTTTTATTTCTCACACTGTATACTTCCATATTTTGAAAAAAGAGCAAAGGGCTACTAAAAACCAGGGATGATGTGGGAACAATATTATAGATCTCATAGAAAACAAACTCAACCACAAGGAATTACAGTTAAATTATTTATTTATAATAATATTAAAATAGACATATTATTGATAATAAATAATTTTTATAGCTTTGTCTCCCCTGGCAGTCATCTTCTATCTCTGAAAGTACACAAACGGAAAAGACATCAGTAATGACAATATTAAAGCAGCAAGAATAAATGGAATTTTAATTCAGTCAAGAATTCTAAACTAAACTAAGTAGCACATGGTTGTGAGTTAGTCTTACCTCAAGCCTTGTAATGTATGGCCTGCTTTCTGGAGAAAGAAACCAGCTGCTGTCTCAGCTGGAGTCCTGAAGAGCTGCCCTGTGTTTTCTGAAAGAAAAAGAATCAGACATAACTTTTCATTAGCTGATGTTGTCATCCCTTGGGTTGTCAAATAGGTTAACAGTGAAATGAAAACCAGCAATGATGTATTGTGCAGTACTTTTATTAACCTAGTATTTACCTCAACACTGTCTTTTGGGGAGCATCTTCCTCGCTCAGACTGCTGTCCCTATCTGCATCTGCATCTGCATCTCTGGAACTGCAGCCCAGCTTTGTCCTCTGCTTTTCTGTTCTTAACCTTGACTTATTTTATTAACTTGATCACATGTGTTTGTCCTTTAGTTAAAGCCTAAGCCTTAAAGCCTCTCTATACAAACAAAGGCTCTACAAGAGTCCAAAACATATCAAGGAAGCCAAGGAAAAAAGAAAATAAACCATGCCTACATTCAGAAAAAAAAACAATTACTAACTAAACACTAACACTTTCCATGAAGCCTCTGTCTATAATGCATCACTATCAACTTAATTGACATAGGGTATAAAGTAGTACTAAAATGACTAGTCCCTATTCTGTTATAATTTTGTTCTATTTAATAGTATGGTTATTATTCCCTCCCTATATTTATTATATTATTGACTATATGGTAAATTAATCGGACAACCATGAAGAGAAGCAGAGAAAAGAAGGTGTTGCCCGTTATGCAGCATCCACCCTCCCCTGCCGGTCAAGGCGAACGCCGCGACTCCTCACAGCTATCCCTAACTAAGCTTTATCAAAGAGGAGAGTTTTAAGTTTACTCTTAATTATGTAATTATATTATTGACTATATGGTAAATTAATCTGGCAATTTAAATGTGGTGTCTGCCTCCTATGTATGTAATGACTTATAGGTTGTATACTTGGTATTAAAACCTTTACATACGGTGCTATAAGCAGATTATAACACATTATAGATACAGGCTTCATAGAAAGTGTTACCAAAAAAACAAAAGGGGTTGGGATCCCAGCCAAAAGGAACAAAAGATGGGGAAGTCACCGAGCCAACCCCTATAGGGCCGTCGCACCAAGATCATCCCCCTAAAACTACCTACAGAAAAACATCTAAACTAAACTAAGGCGATTATAACTTGACTACCGGTGATCTCCAACCCAAACTAAAATAACAAAACCCAGCAATCTAAGACATGTTGGGGACAAAACAAAATTAAATGAAAGGCATGGTTATTAATGATTGATGATTGATTATCATGATTATTATCTTTAGCAGAGTGACAATGTTCTTACAGTGACATGATTACAAGCCAATACATACCATTCTGACACCATAGACCATGTGTCTTGTGATGTTTAAAATGATTGCCGAGACCCTGAACGCCTGGCAATTTTTTAAAGGAAATAACTTAAAACCAGATTGAAAAGTGACCCAGTGACCCAGTGACCCAGTGACACATCTACAATGTCAGCAGTGGATGTATTGGCTTGTAAGGTTATCACAAAGTTAAAATACAGTACACTGGATTGTGATAGCTGTAATAAGTTTGCAGTACACCTGATTGGAGGCACATATGTGGTTGAGATATGTAAATGTGATCAATCAGTGTCTGCTTTTCTGTGGTTGCAGCTGTGACAAGTTGTCCATAGCCTCTGGACTGAAACAACTCTTGGATTGACTTTTTGCCTCTAGAGAGAAGGTCCTCATTAAAGTCCCCACAAACAATGACAGGCTGGTGATTCATCAGTTCCAAAGAGTCCAAGAGGCTTTGCATGTTTGGTAAAAACTTATCAAGACTAAAATTTGGTGGTCTGTAAACAGCTGCAACCACTGCACTCACTGGAGCCGTAATTTTGACGACAACAAACTCCAGATCAGTTACATTTTGCATGTACCTTCGAGCCTCTGCTTGGATGTGGCTCTTACAGTACACTGCAACTCCACCTCCATCTTTTTTGGCCATGTCGGGATAGTTGGTGTAGGAGACATGTCTGCTGCGTGTAAACATGTTGTATCCCTCCAATTGGAACGTTGGCGAGACAAAGGTTCCGGACAAATGTGTTTCGGTAATGCACAACACATCGGCAAGTCCTAGCTCATGGTGGCACTTCATGTCCTGAATGTGAGATGGAAGTCCTTGAGTGTTGTGGTGAATTATTGACAATGTCTGGCCTGTGTCTTCTGCTGATTGCACATGTTGCAACAAGGGTCTTGCGCTCTGGAACGATGCCTGTGTCATATTCCCAAGTACAGCTGTGATTTCAGGATCAGCATAGATTTTTTTTTCATCAAAATCTGTAATGTACAGTCCTTGAAGTGAGGTTGTCCTACTGATGGCAACGTAGGACATTCCAGACTCAAACACACGCTTCAAAGACACCACTGCCGACTGCATTGTCATGCCTTGGACTTTGTGAGCTGTGCATGCAAAGGCCAACTTCATTGGAAACTGTCTTCGCATGACTCCTTTCTTGCACAGTCTTTCCTCACTTCTCTCTATGTAGACCAAGTTATCTGATGCCCCTTGTATCTTAAGGCGGAACTTCTGTCCTGCAGTTGGACTGTCCAATTGAAGTCCAATCAGCTTCACTGTCGATTGTCCACTTTGCTTGTCTGTCACTATGTTGGCAATTGTTCCAAATGTCCCATTAACGATCCCATCTTCCACATCCAGGTTCCTTATCACCATAACCCGCACTCCATGTGCGGCTTGTATGGTGTCCGGCAAATCTCTTTTTGTGCCTTTGATGGATCCTTGCTGGGTCATTTCCCCTGAGGTGGGGTCTTTTGTAAAGTCCTCTGCCTTGATGCTTACAAAGTCAGAATGGAGGGCAGTCATGGTTGCAGAATTGTGCGCATCAACCTCTTTGTTTGTTGCAAAGATATGAAGGACATCAGGTGGCAAGTCTTTGACATCAGTGATGGCCTGGTTGAGCAAAACTCTGTCACTGTCGCTGAGTTCATCTGTCTTTTGCTTTACCCTCATCCTGTTTAGGAGTTCTGCAAAAGCAAGATCATCTTTCTGTCGCATGATCTGTGTCAGGTTGACCATTTGAAATTTGTCTTTCCAAAGGTCGAGCACATCCTCCTGGTACACACAGAGTGGTTTTGCTCTACCAAGCGGGGGCAGTTGGTAGAAATCCCCTACTGCTAGGACAGACATTCCTCCGAAAGGTTTCCTGTTGCCTTTTATCTGCTGCAATCTCCAGTGGACATAGGCAAATAACTCCTTAGAAACCATTGAAATTTCATCTATTATGAGAATTTCAGCATTGGATAGTGTTGCTCTCACTTCATCCAATGCATTTCCAAGTCCTTGGTATGGTGGTTTCAAACTTCTTGGCAGTTTAAGCATGGAGTGCAGGGTTTTTCCAGATATGTTGAAAGCCGCAGTGCCAGTGAATGCAGTCAGTAGCACTGCCGGCGTAGACATATCTGCTTGGTCGCGGAATCTGGGGAGTTGGCGCAGAATCTTGGTTGCCTCCTCATAAATACACTTGATGACATGTGATTTTCCACAGCCAGCTCCTCCTGAGACAAAGTAGAAGAACTGTTCTGGATTGTGGCCCCAGACACGCTTAAAGCACCATTCCCTCACAGTGTAGAAAATGGATGCCTGTGTTTCATTGAGGCTTTGATACAACTTTTTCACAAAGTCTGGACTCAACTTTGGTGCCTCTATTGCTGGTGCTGCTCCACTGCTTTCACGATTGACTTGAAAGTCAGGTACGTTGTCTTGCTCATTCTCATCATTGGGATTGATGGGCTCTAGCTGTGCTAGACACTCCAAACGATCCACTTCAGCCTCGGGTGCAAAAGAGCTCCATGCATTAATTATTGGCCCTTGCTCTTGAATCTTTTCCATTGCCTTCTCCATTTGTTTGCCATGTCCTTCATATTGTTTCTTCATGATCTTAACAATGTCCTTGACGTCATAGCCGCACACACTGGCATTTTCGTAGAACTGCTCATATGTTGGGTATTGTTCGTTTTTCAGGTCATCATTAGATCTGTGTGCCAAATAGAGTTTCAGCAACCGGCAATAATACTTTTCTGGCTGTTTTGTTTGTGAGAAGCGAGGAAATCTGATGATGGCAGGTTTTCCTACTGTTCTTTTTTGAACGTGTCCTTTGTCATTCAGAAGGGGAATGGCATTTTTGCTTTTCGTTTGCTGTCCATACAGAGTCCTGTACTGTGAAGCAAACTCAGCCAAACACATGCCTTCAAACTCTGGTGTTGCAGGTCTCTGTGCATATTTCTCAGGTAATCCTGACATCCACACTTCTTCTGTGTCTAGTGCCATGTCCTTTAACCTGCTCATGGGGAGACTCATCTTTAGTGCATCATCATCAGTCTGTATAAAGATCACATTGCGTGAACACTTTTTCAGTGGCAAGCTGCATGTCCGTGCCACAGACTCTTGAGCGCTGACCTGTCTGTGTTTGGAGTAGGCCTGCATTATTTGCTTCATCTCATCATGTTGATTCACATCTGTCTTCCTCACATCGCGAATGACGTCGTTCAGGAACTCATTCATCTCATGTTCTGGCTTTGACACATATGACATCATGTACATGATGCAGTTGATTTCATCAAGCACATATTGAATGTCCATATTAGCATTCCATGCTTTCAGCAAATATGCATTGTATCCATTGACCCAACAGTCCTTTGGATCACGCTTCATCATAACCACATTAGTACTGGTTAGATCAGTGACACATGTCATGTATTCTTCGTGAGTCATGTTGCATTTTTCCAGAAGCTCTGACAAGTTGTTAAATGAAGCGTTTGGATCACTAATCAAACTCCTCAGAGTTTGTAGCTTTTCCTTGGCCAACCTTTGTTGTCTTTGAAGAGGTCTTTTTTT
>JAQOOF010000403.1:0-29458 GCA_029931835.1 Etheostoma nigrum | reverse complement strand
CTTTGCTGTTTGGCTGAGCCTTTTGTACTTTGTGAAAAACAAATATGCTGTCCTTAACTAGACTCAGATTCTTAACAGTAGCTAAATAATAGAATAATAATAATAATAATACATTTTATTTAACAGCGCCTTTCTTAACACTCAAGGTCGCTTTACAGACAAAAAAGCGAGATAGAGGGAACAGAGTTATAACAAAATAAAGCAAAACAAAACAAAACAAGGCAAAACAAATTACAGGGACAGTGTATTTACAAATAAGCAAGCTGGAACAGATGGGTTTTGAGTCTAGTTTTGAACAGGGGGAGAGAGTCGATATTGCGGAGGTCAGGTGGGAGTGAGTTCCAGAGCTGGGGAGCAGAGCGGCTGAAGGCTCTGTTCCCCATGGTGACAAGTCGAGCTGGGGGTACAGTGAGGTGGATAGAGGAGGAGGATCTGAGGGAGCGGGAGGGAACGGCGATGTGAAGGAGTTCTGATAGATATGGAGGAGCAAGGTTATGAATGGCTTTGAAAGTATAGAGAAGGATTTTAAATTGTATTCTGAATTGAACTGGAAGCCAATGGAGCTGCTGAAGGACAGGGGTTATATGATGAAAAGACGGGGTTCTGGTGATGACACGAGCTGCTGAGTTCTGAAGAAGTTGAAGTTTATGGAGGGATTTTTGAGGAAGGCCAAAAAGAAGGGAGTTACAGTAATCAAGGCGGGAGGTGATGAGGCTGTGGATAAGGATGGAGGCAGTGTGAGTGGTAAGGGACGGACGGAGGCGGTTAACATTACGTAGGTGGAAGTATGCAGACCGGCAGATATTATTTATGTGTGACTGAAAGGAGAGGGAGGAGTCAAGGATGACACCCAGACTCTTGACCTGAGGGGAAGGGGAGACCAAGGAGTTGTCAATAGGAAGAGTGAAACTATTGATTTTGGAAAGGGTGGATTTGGTGGCTACAAGGAGGAGTTCGGTTTTATCACTGTTTAGTTTAAGGAAGTTTGAGGTGAACCAGTCTTTAATTTCAAGTAAGCAGTTAGTAAGGGACAAGGGGGGGAGCAAGGAGGTGGGTTTGCTGGATAAGTAGAGCTGGGTGTCATCTGCGTAACAATGAAAATGAATGTTGAATTTGCGGAAGATATTGCCAAGGGGAAGTAGGTAGGTGATGAAAAGGAGGGGGCCAAGAACTGAACCTTGTGGGACGCCAGTAGTAACAGGGGAAGGGTGGGATGTGAAAGATTTGAGTTGAATAAACTGAGTGCGGTCGGAGAGATATGAGCGGAACCAGTCAAGAGGGGTGTGAGAGATGCCGAGAGAAGATAGTCTATTGAGGAGAATGGAGTGAGAAATGGTATCGAAGGCCGCACTAAGATCAAGGAGGATGAGGATAGAGATGAGTCCGGAATCAGCAGCTGTGAGGAGATCATTGGTGATTTTTATTAGGGCAGTTTCAGTACTATGGGAGGGGCGAAAACCGGACTGGAAAGGTTCGTAAAGACTGTTAAGGGTAAGAAAGGCATGGAGTTGAACAGACACTATTTTTTCAAGTATTTTAGAAATAAAGGGAAGATTAGAGATAGGACGAAGATTATTATAGTTAGTGGGATCTGAACCAGGTTTTTTCAGAATCGGTGAGACAGATGCTGTTTTGAAAAGTGAGGGGACAATACCAGAGGAGAGAGAGGAATGAATAATGGAAGTTATGAAGGAGAGGAGGGAAGTGAGACAGGTTTTGACCAGAGCTGTGGGGAGGGGGTCAAGAGAACAGGTTGAGGACTTGGATTTACGAATGAAATCAGAAATTTCGGAGGGGGTGGGCAGTAGAAAGCAGCAAAATGACTGGCTATTGGGGAGGGGCAAAGGGGGAGGGGAAGGCAAGGGGGTCAAATGTAATTGCTGGTGAATGGAGTTGATTTTTTCATTAAAAAAGACAACCAATGAATTACAAGTCTCAACTGAGTACATGTGAGAAGGTAGGGAATCAGGGGGATTAAAAGTATTATGGAGTATTGAAAAGAGAGTCCTGGAGTTTCCTTCGTTGGAGCAGATGAGGTCAGAATAGTAGTTTGATTTAGTTACGGCTATTGAGTTTGAGTAATGAAGAAGATGAGATTTATGAATTTCTTTGTGAATGGAGAGACCAGTTTTTTTATAGAGGCGTTCAAGTTGGCGACCTTTGGCTTTCATGAGGCGGAGCTCAGATGAAAACCAAGGGGCAGAACGGGAAAAGGACACAGATCGGGTTTTGAGAGGGGCAAGGAGGTTAAGAATATTGCAAAGTCCAGAGTTATAATGGGTGACAAGGTGGTCTGGAGAGGAAAGATCAGGGATAGACAAGTTGTCAATGTGGGAGGATAGGATGTCCGTATTTATGTTTTTAATATTACGAAAAGAAATCTGGCGGACTGGCTTGATCACAGAGAGAGACAGTGAGATATTGAAGGACAAAAGAAAATGATCAGAAATGTGAACATCATCAGCAGAACAGTTGGAGGGGATTAAGCCAGAGCAGCAAATCAAATCCAGTGAATGTCCTTTTGTGTGTGTGGGGAAATCAACATACTGATGGAATCCAGAACTGTCTAGACAGGAGGTAAAGTCTTTGGTGAGTGGAAGGTTTATATTGTCCATATGAATATTAAAATCACCTAGGAGAATGACATTAGGAGAGAGAGTAGAGAGGTGGGTAAGTAGTATGGAGAATTCGTTTAAAAAGTCGCTGTGTGGTTTGGGGGGGCGGTAGACTGTGGCAATAACTATGGGAGTGGGACCAGGCAATTTGAATACAACGCATTCCATAGAGCGGAAAACTGGAGTGGAAACTGGCAACATCTTCCACTTCTCGCGATAGAGTAGCGCGAGACCTCCCCCGCGGCCAGAGCCACGAGGATGAGAATGGTAAACAAACCCAGGTGGAGTGGAGGCGTTGAGCTGAGAGAAGTCCCGGGGTTGTTGCCAGGTCTCCGTGAGACAGAGGAAGTCCAGCTTACGGTCAGTGAGAAGATCCTGGATGAGCTGACCCTTGTCTGTGAGAGAGCGGACATTCAGGAGACCAAAGTTGACAGCAGAGTTGTTGTAGCCGGGGGCGGGGCTTGCTACCCTAGCCAGGTTAGCAAGCGAACCGCGGTCCGCGGCCCGGGGGGAGCATCGGCGGGAACGGCGAGAAGTGGACCAGAATGAAGTTATTGGATTGGAGTCATCAAGGTGGAAATTCCGGCGAGATCCGCGGTGGATGTATCTCCGGCGGGGAAGGAGCGCGATCTCAGGGTGTAGCTGAAGAACTAGCGGTGGAGGCACAGACAGAAGCCCGCGGAGCAGGAGGAGATCAGCCGCTGTGTACTGGGTCAGACCGGCACCAGGTCGATGTAGGATTGAAAGGACAGTCCAGAGGAGGATAAACCACATGTAAAACTTGTAAGCCCACATTATGGACGGCAGCGGGCAGCTAGCCAAACAGCAGCAACCGCGTGGAGTTGAGATGACAGGTGGAGAACGAGGTTAGTTCACCACACTCAGACACCAAACATCGGAATAACAACAAAAGTTTAGACGTTCAAGCGAAAGCGAAGGCCTATGCTCTCGCTTGAGTGCAAATACACGGCCCAGTGATCCACAAAACCGTTAAAATAACTTCAAAATAGTTAACCGGAGAGCAGCGGCTGCAAAACGCGCCAGCGTCCACTCAACTCGGCAGTTATGGGAGAAGCAAGACCCTTGCCCATTTTCATGGGCCTTGGTGTCAGGCGGGACTGTGACTCGGACCGACCAAAAAAATAATTGGACTAAATTCGAACAGGAGGGGTGTGGGAAAACAAATTGGCCAGACACGTTAGGGAAAGTTAGGAAGAGACTAGGGTACTGGAGACTTAGAGGACTTACACTAGAAGGAAAGGTTTTAATCATCACGGCAGTGATTTTACCTTTGCTTTTACTCATCAGCTCTGTTTTTATCCCACCCAGAAAAGTGATTTGAGATCTTTTATTTCCTGTGGAGGTCCAAGTGGGAACAAGTGCAAAGAAGAGTGATGAAGAAGCCAAAGGAGAAAGGAGGGAAAGGAGTGCCGGACCTGTTATTGTTTTTAGGGAGCAGATTTACAGCTATACACATAACAGCAGCCACGGCCCCATCCAGAAATCCTAAGACTGCAGCTATGGCAAGGTTCTGGATGGGATCATACTTGGGTAAAACATGTAATGACATAACTAGGTAAAACATGTAATGCTAACGTTGTATATTGCTTCAAAACCTGTAAATGCAACTGCGGTGGCTGGACACCAAACCTGGGCAAAATGATTGCACTGCTATGGTATAAATCATAGTCGAAAAGTAACACACCTGTTGCCTTTCTGCTGCTTTCTGCTCTGTTGATAAACTTTTCCATTGGTTAGTAGTAGTTACCAGATACGGGCAAAGTGCAAATTATAGTGCACTGCCTGTGTCTGTGGTTCCTCGTGGAGGCAGCTTGATTGATTGATATGCTCCCTTATTTGTAACATAACAGAGATCTAATATTTTATCAAATCGGGTTGGGCGAGAAACCTTTCTGGCTAATCTTCACAAATAAAGCAAGTAACCACACAATAGAAAGTACTGCGATGGCTGGGAATGAAACCCAGGTCAACTGCTTGGAAGGCAGCTATGCTCACCACTATACCACCATCACTGGACAGCACAATGTTCACTGAAATCTTGCAACCCATCTGGGCATTGAGACTCAAAATGTGCTCCCTCTTTGGAAAAAAGAACTTAGCATTTCTTTACATTTTAGTGGACATGAATTTGTGCAAGATACTGAATTGCAAGTACAGCCGCACCTTTTGTGACCATCTGCATTATCAACCCACGTAACCTTTCCATGTGTACACAGTAGACCTATCTACTGCTGTATTCATTGTTTGTGGCAAGTCCTTTAAAACCTTTTCTTGACTTGCCTTTTTCCACATCCTGTGTCAACGCTTAGTTTACTAAATGACTTAAGTGAGCCAGTAAATGCTGCATTTTCATCAAATCTTCTTTCTGATTGTTGTATGCCTTCAATAAGTGTTGATATTATGAAAGAAGGTGCCTTGCAAACCTATGTTGACTTTTAGAACAGTGGTTCTATGGTGTAATGGTAAGCACTCTGGAGTTTGAATCCAGTGATCCGAGTTCAAGTCTCGGTGGAACACATGTAGTTAGTAGAAATATTCTTGGACGTTGGAGTGAAAACAGTATGTTGGTGGGGGCATGTTGAGCAGTCACCTGTACTTTATGTTAACTTAAAGGAGCTCCAGATTTGGACTCAGTTGAACATATTGAAGATATTTCCACAATGTTGACCCACATCTCAGTCTATTTCCCATCTGGTAGGGACATTTCTGGACACAGGTGGACATCTTGGACAGAAACCTTGGTGGATCTTGATTCCCACCACATATTGTATTTAGCCTGCATTGCACATTGGGTCACAGAGTCGGTAAGATGCCTTCACATCCCGCGCAATGTATTGCCATTGTCAAGAAAATTGCCACCCTGGTGACTTTCTTCCATGTCCCCATAAACACCCATATATTTGGGCTGGAAATTGGGAAACCTTCCTTTGATAACTACGACCTGGATGACTGAGAACCTACTATATCATGACATAGTTGAGTTACCATATTATTATTTCTGTGTGAGATTAAACTAAACATTGGGTTATTCAGTCAGGATGGCCGAGCGGTCCAAGGCGCTGCGTTCAGGTCGCAGTCTCCACTGGAGGCGTGGGTTCAAATCCCACTTCTGACATCAAGTGTTTCCCTCTGAAGCAAATGACTGAAATGTAATATTTTGAAAAAAAGAACTTAAGTCACCTGTGGTGTAGTGTTTATTTGTGTTGCAGGGTATGTATTTGTGTTGTAGAGTGTGTGTATTTGTGTTGTAGTGTGTGTTACACCCATATATTTGCAGTCTCCACTGGAGGCGTGGGTTCGAATCCCACTTCTGACATGGAGTGTTTCGCTCTGAAGCTAATGACTAAGACGTGATATTTGAAGATACTGAATTGCAAGTACAGCCGCACCTTTTGTGACCATCTGCATTAGTAGTAATATGTTGATACCTTTAATAATTTTATATGATATGGAAAATAATACTGTAATATCATAAATCATAATTCTATAATAATTTAATATGATATGAATAATAATGCTATAATAACATAAATAATAATCAAATAATAATATGATATGATATAAATTAAATTATAATAATATAATATAAATAATAATGTGATATAAATTATAATACTGAGTGTTCAGTTTATGGGCCAAATGTCTTTATAGCGTACACACAAACACTCTATTTGTGTTGTAGAGTGTGTGTATTTGTGTTGTAGAGTGTGTGTATATTTGTGTTGTAGTGTTTATTTGTGTTGCAGGGTATGTATTTGTGTTGTAGAGTGTGTGTATTTGTGTTGTAGTGTGTGTGTATTTGTGTTGTAGAGTGTGTGTGTATATGTGTTGTAGTGTTTATTTGTGTTGCAGGGTATGTATTTGTGTTGTAGAGTGTGTGTATTTGTGTTGTAGAGTGTGTGTATTTGTGTTGTAGTGTTTATTTGTGTTGCAGGGTATGTATTTGTGTTGTAGAGTGTGTGTATTTGTGTTGTAGTGTGTGTGTATTTGTGTTGTAGAGTGTGTGTGTATATGTGTTGTAGTGTTTATTTGTGTTGCAGGGTATGTATTTGTGTTGTAGAGTGTGTGTATTTGTGTTATAGTGTGTGTATATGTGTTGTAGTGTTTATTTGTGTTGCAGGGTATGTATTTGTGTTGTAGAGTGTGTGTATTTGTGTTGTAGAGTGTGTGTATTTGTGTTGCAGGGTATGTATTTGTGTTGTAGAGTGTGTGTATTTGTGTTGTAGAGTGTGTGTATTTTTGTTGTAGTATTTATTTATGTTGCAGGGTATGTATTTGTGTTGTAGAGTGTGTGTATTTGTGTTGTAGTATTTATTTGTGTTGCAGGGTATGTATTTGTGTTGTAGAGTGTGTGTATTTGTGTTGTAGTGTGTATTTGTGTTGCAGGGTATGTATTTATGTTGTAGAGTGTGTGTATTTGTGTTGTAGTATTTATTTGTGTTGCAGGGTATGTATTTGTGTTGTAGAGTGTGTGTATTTGTGTTGTAGAGTGTGTGTGTGTGTATGTGTTGTAGTGTTTATTTGTGTTGTAGAGTGTGTGTATTTGTGTTGTAGTGTTTATTTGTGTTGCAGGGTATGTATTTGTGTTGTAGAGTGTGTGTATTTGTGTTGTAGTGTGTGCTAGCTGTATCAGTCATTTGCCTGGAGCCTAAGGCGTGGTGACGTTGGGTGGTGTGCGTGCATTGATGGCCAATGAATAGCAGCTAAAATCGTGATGAGCATTAATGTGTTGCGCTGGGGTTTTCAGACTTTAAGTACCGCTGGGGACAAGTCCCGACTAGTCACCTTTTTGTTTCCTTCTCGTTGCAGTTATTCTGATAGCTAGGTTGCATACGGTATGTTACTACGCAGAGAAGTTAAAGCTTTTCTTTGACCATTTCTTTTCTCTAGTGCAAAATAAAAACAAACTTGCGTTCTTCTCGCTCTCTTCTAACCATTTGGCCATTGATCTTATAAAGGCCCCTCTGGTTAAATCCAAACAGAGCTCCTCAAGTTGTAAGTTAAGCTTTTTAATTTCTATTTTTCTTCTTCATTAATAGTATATTTAGATCATTCATTTAATCTATGAAGTAATTTAGTTTACATGTGATTGTGATTAGCTTTTAACAATCTCTTAATAGCAACACATCAGAGGCCTATTGCACAAAACTAGGATAAGGGATTAAGCCGGGATATTCAAGTTATCCTGGATGAATTTAGCTTTGACTCGGTTGCACGAAACCAGATTGAATTAAGCCCAGCCAAGTAACCATGGAGATTTATTCTTTGCGGCTAGCCTGGTCCAGAGCAGGCTAACAGCCAGGCTAAGATTAATCCTGGAGTCTCATGTGTCAAATCAGCTGCCGTCTGATCCCAAATAAACGTTTTTAACAGTTATTCCGTTGTCTTCTGCTTTATTTTCATTAACATGCATTAGCCTACTTGTCACTATTGTTGTCGCGAGTTTGATTTAAACCCTACTACAGTTGTTTAGATGGTTAGAAATGGTTGCACTGGCACCCTGATGCGGAGTGGGACTTTTCCCAGTGGGACGGTACCGTGCCTGGCGTGCGGCTGCTGCCCGGTGGCCGCTGCCTGCCGGCAGACCTGCGAATCTCGTCAGTGTCCACTCTCTCTGTAAAAGTAGAGATGAGCAGCGCAGCGTCCGTGGTCTCAGCTTCAGGTTTATACAGGACGCGCTCCGGAAATTAAGTGTGATGATATTAATGTAGCGATATTCCCAGATGATATTAATGTAGTGATATTCCCAGATGATATTAATGTAGTGATATTCCCAGATGATATTAATGTAGTGATATTCCCAGATGATATTAATGTAGTGATATTCCCAGATGATATTATTAATGTAGCGATATTCCCAGATGATAATAATGGCAGACTGGTCAGAGACCAATACATTCATGATTTCATGTTGTTGTTGCTTGTCCTTCTCTAAAGGACAGTTTGTGTTACTCCTTAATATGTAGGCCTAATGTTGTTTTTATTATAGCTTACATTGGTTTCATAACCTTCTCATTTAGTCTCACAT
Source organism: Etheostoma nigrum (assembly GCA_029931835.1). Taxonomy (NCBI): domain Eukaryota; kingdom Metazoa; phylum Chordata; class Actinopteri; order Perciformes; family Percidae; genus Etheostoma; species Etheostoma nigrum. Next base: position 20,794 of record JAQOOF010000403.1, on the reverse strand, counting down.
CCCTGGACCAATAACGTGGCCTATATACAGTACGTATATAGTGTAGTTTACATTCATCAAAGCGGGAACACCACAATGCTTCTTAATCTTTTTATTTTGGTGCGTTCACTTGTCAGAAGAATAAAAAAACATGAATATTGTTTTACATATGCTCACAGCGTGTATTGAAGTCACTTACTTCTTTTTCTAGTTGTTGTCTCTTTCTGATTGTTCTGTATGAACATTAATTGTACAAAGAATTAAATATAGCTTATAGAGATTTGTGCATATGGTTGTAAAACATGTTCTCGCGTTGTGAATAAGGGTTTGGAATTAAGCCTAGAGTCATTAGGGTCCATTTCCCGAGGAACATTATTCCCTCTTATTCAGGAAACTGGACTTTCTTAAAGGTCCTCCAAAGACTTTTTGTCTCTCACTGTTGGCAGCGTACTCATGGATGTACTATCACTGGATATGGACTGGCTTTCTTCTTTGTCTAGTGATGTATATTAAAGGAATGTGACTGGTCGTGTATTTTACCGAGGTTCCATAGTGTAGTAGTCATCACGTCTGCTTTACACGCAGAAGATCCTGGGTTCAATCCCCAGTGGAACCAAACTTATGGTTTCACATCAGAACTACCACCTCGCAATTGACATTTGAAAAGTCATGAAAAAGGATTGAACAACAATGATTTATACCATAGCAGTGCAAGCATTTTGCCCAGGTTTGATGTCCAGCCACTGCAGTTACATTTACGGGTTTTAAAGCCATATATAACATTAACATTACATGTTTTACCCAGTTTTCTTCTTTTATTCCGTAATATGTCAATTTCTTTGCGGGAGTCATGCCAAAAGGATTAATAAAGATAAGTCTGTAATTTCCATTTTTATGGATGAAATGAACTTGACATGCCATTAAATTTACTCTTCAGCAGGTGGAGACATTTCACTTCAGACACTTGCAGCAACAGATGCTTTGTTAAACATTAACACAATGGAAATAGAAGTAATGCTGATACAAAGCATAGTAACTAGCAGAGGATGGTTTCGATCCATCGACCTCTGGGTTATGGGCCCAGCACGCTTCCGCTGCGCCACTCTGCTCAGCTGGTAATACTCAGGGGCTGGAAAATCTGTGATTGACATTTTGAGGGAAGGTTTGGGAACCCGCGGTAACCAAGGCTCCAACAGCATCGGTTGTAAAGTTAAACATTTAGACCATGCAACTATCTTTTATGTGAGCTTCCTGATTACTCACACATTGATTATTCACATGTAACACTTGTGATTGGCTGGTGTTTTAAAAAAGGGCATTGTGAGTACAGATATAAACATCAGTAAGGAGCAGAGGTGGGTAGTAACGAGTTACATTTCCTCCGTTACATTTACTTGAGTAAGTTTTTGATAAAATTGTACTTCTAGGAGTAGTTTTAAATCACTATACTTTTACTTGTAATTGAGTAGATTAATGAAGAAGAAACTGTACTCTTACTCTACATTAGGCTACAATGAGCTCGTTACTTTTCTTTTTACCTCTGTGGTATTCTACGCGTCATTGTTTTTACCCCAGCGTACGCCTCATTTTAATGTTTTATTTTGACAGAGAGAGAGAGAGAGAGAGTCTTCCGCTGAAGAATCTACCACGTGACTGTGTTTAACCAATCACACGTCGTTGTGCAGTCACGTGACCATACTCGATCTCAGCGGCGGGACAGGTTAGCTTTGAAGGTTATTGAGAGTGTAACTCAGCAGAGTTTGATTGTGTGAAGTCAACACAAACAAAGAAACGTGTTTCCGCCCTGTTTCAAAAAGGAAACCTTCCACGTGTTAGGCCAACGTGATAACCACTACACTACGGAAACTGATGAAAAGGAGTCTTGCTGCATGTTCGTGGGGAAAAGCACCATTCATTTCATGAGGTGTGAGGTGGGTGAGTGTCAAGTCTGGGCACCTTAGAATTCAGTTTATGCTCTTGCAGATGATGTGGTTCTGTTGGCTTCATCAGGCTTCAAGTACCTATGAGATATTACAATATTGTTCATGAAGGCACAGCTGAGATTTTGTATGATGTGATATGTCATTGGTTTGCTACCAATGCTAAGGATGCCTTTTATTGTCGGCAGGATTTGGACCTTTGCGGGGAGACCCCATTATATTAGCAAGATTTTCCAGCCCCTGCGTGTTAACAGCTGAGCAGAGTGGCGCAGCGGAAGCGTGCTGGGCCCATAACCCAGAGGTCGATGGATCGAAACCATCCTCTGCTATTCACTATGCTTTGTATCAGCATTAATTCTATTTTCAGGGTGTTAATGTTTAACAAAGCAGCTGTTGCTGCAAGTGTCTGAAGTGAAAGGTCTCCACCTGTTGAAGAGTAAACTTAATTGCATGTCAAGTTTATTTCATCCATGAAAATGCAAACTACAGTGCTCATACCCGCCGTAACACCCATAAAACCTGGAGCGTAATACTATAAATATACTACATTTAAAGTGCTTGTTGTGCTGTCTGATAGTCTGAGGCAGAAAAGAGACAGCATACTGCTTAGTTTGTGTCACATGCGCTCTACCACTGAACAACATCCCCTGAAGATTTTCAGATTTTTTTTTTACTTTTTTCCGAGATAGACTAAGACTTATCTTTATTAATCCTTTTGGGATGAGTCACCGCAAAGAAATTGAAATATTACGGAATAAAAGAAGAAAACTGGGTAAAACATGTAATGTTAATGTTGTATATGGCTTCAAAACCTGTAAATGCAACTGCGGTGGCTGGACATCAAACCTGGGCAAAATGATTGCACTGCTATGGTATAAATCATAGTCGAAAATGTAACACACCTGTTCCCTTTCTGCTGCTTTCTGCTCTGTTGATAAACTTTTCAATTGGTTAGTAGTAGTTACCAGACACGAGCAAAGTGCAAATCATAGTGCACTGCCTGTGTCTGTGGTTCAAAACCTGGTGGTGGCTGGAAATCAAACCATGGCAAAATGCTTGCACTGCTATTGTATAAATCAAAGTTAAAGAGTAACATCACTCAAAGAAAGTTACTGCGATGGCTCGGAATCCAACACCGGTCAACTGCTTGGAAGGTAGCTATGCTGACAACTACACCACCATCACTGGGCAATGCACTGCTCCCTGCAACACATCTGGTCATTGAGACTGATTTTTGCAATAATAACCATGAACGTAAGTGGATTGCCTTTTAATACTTTTCTCTTTCAGAATAAGAGCTTTTGCAACTATTATACAGACTGGACAATAACACTTGTTGGAGATGCCGGGGATTGAACCCGGGGCCTCATACATGCAAAGCATGCGCTCTACCACTGAGTTACATCCCCTGAGCATTTTCATATTTTTCTTACTTTTTCTGAGGTCATTGAATAAGAGAAGAAACCTGGGTGAAATATGTAATATTTATGTTTTATATGGTTTCAAAACATGGCGGTGGCTGGAAATTGAACCTTGGCAAAATGCTTGCACTGCTATGGTACAAATCTAGTCAAAAAGTAACACATCTGTTGCCTTTCTGCTGGACAATACAACACTCACTGCAAATCTTGTAACACATCTGGGCATTGAGAAATGCATTGGTGGAGACGAGTGGCTTCCAGTACCTATGAGATAATACAATATTGTTCATGACGCCACAAACTATGTAGGGTGTTGTTTTAATGCCCCGGGTCCCTAACAGGGAGTATACCTCCTTCAATGTTCAGTTAGTTTTCTGATCGGTTAAGATTTCTGTGGGGACCCCTACCCGGGAAGAATGTTGAAGTAAACTATTGGCCACTTGTCTAGCCTTCATGTTTCTGGGGAAAGCCTCTGGGTGACGTGTTGTTTAATCACAAATCACTAAGATGTAATATTTTTACCCTCAATTTACATTACATTTGGAAATTGTATTGTATTGGATTCACTCAACATGATACAGAGCTTTATTCAGAGTATTACACCACGATAAATCTAATTATTATTTTAACCAAATTCTATTTACATAAATCGAAGCTTTTGAAAAAGAAGCCAAGCTTTTTTGAGCTAGGCTGCGCAATATTTAAACAACTACATTCTTTCCATTTACAAACAAAAAATCTGGATGACTGAGAACCTACTATATCATGACATCGTTGAGTTACCATATTATTATTTCTGTGTGAGATTATACTAAACATTGGGTTATTCAGTCAGGAAGGCCAAGTGGTCCAAGGCGCTGCGTTCAGGTCCCAGTCTCCACTGGAGGCGTGGGTTTGAATCCCACTTCTGACATTAAGTGTTTCCCTCTGAAGCTAATGACTGAAATGTGATATTTGGAAAAAAAGAACTCAGCAGTTCTTTACATTTTAGTGGACATGAATTTGCGCAAGATACTGAATTGCAAGTACAGCCGCACCTTTTGTGACCATCTGCATTATCAACCCACGTAACCTTTCCATGTGTACACAGTAGACCTATCTACTGCTGTATTCATTGTTTGTGGCAAGTCCTTTAAAACCTTTTCTTGACTTGCCTTCTTCCACATCCTGTGTCAACGCTAAGTTTACTAAAGGACTTAAGTGAGCCAGTAAATGCTGCATTTTCATCAAATCTTCTTTCTGATTGTTGTGTGCCTTCAATAAGTGTTGATATTATGAAAGAAAGTGCCTTGCAAACCCATGTTATCTTTTAGAACAGTGGTTCCATGGTGTAATGGTTAGCACTCTGGACTTTGAATCCAGTGATCTGAGTTCAAGTCTCGGTGGAACCTGGTTTTAAGCCAGAGAACTGTTAAAATGAAAAACTCAACCTCTACACTGTCCACATGTAGTTTAAAGTAGGCTAACAGGTAAAATATTCTTGGACGTTGGACTGAAAACAGTATGTTGGTGGGGGCATGTTGAGCAGTCAGCTGTACTTCATGTTAACTTAAAGGAGCTCCAGATTTGGACTCAGTTGAACATATTGAAGATATTTCCACAATGTTGACCCAAATCTCAGTCTATTTCCCATCTGGTAGGGACATTTCTGGACACAGGTGGACATCTTGGACAGAAACCTTGGTGGATCTTGATTCCCACCACATATTGTATTTAGCCTGCATTGCACATTGGGTCACAGAGTCGGTAAGATGCCTTCACATCCCGCGCAATGTATTGCCATTGTCAAGCACATTGCCACCCTGGTGACTTTCTTCCATGTCCCCATAAACACCCATATATTTGGGCTGGCAATTGGGAAACCTTCCTTTGATAACTACGACCTGGATGACTGAGAACCTACTATATCATGACATAGTTGAGTTACCATATTATTATTTCTGTGAGAGATCATACTAAACATTGGGTTATTCAGTCAGGATGGCCGAGCGGTCCAAGGCGCTGCGTTCAGGTCCCAGTCTCCACAGGAGGTGTGGGTTCGAATCCCACTTCTGACATCGAGTGTTTACGTCTGAAGCTAACGACTGAAATGTAATATTTGGAAAAAAAGAACTTAGGTCACCTAAGGTGTATTTGTGTTGCAGGGTATGTATTTGTGTTGTAGAGTCTGTGTATTTGTGTTGTAGTGTGTGTTACACCCATATATTTGCAGTCTCCACTGGAGGCGTGGGTTCGAATCCCACTTCTGACATGGAGTGTTTCGCTCTGAAGCTAATGACTAAGACGTGATATTTGAAGATACTGAATTGCAAGTACAGCCGCACCTTTTGTGACCATCTGCATTAGTAGTAATATGTTGATACCTTTAATAATTTTATATGATATGGAAAATAATACTGTAATAGCATAAATCATAATTCTATAATAATTTAATATGATATGAATAATAATGCTATAATAACATAAATAATCAAATATTAATATGATATGATATAAATTAAACTATAATAATATAATATAAATAATAATGTGATATAAATAATAATACTGATTGTTCAGTTTATGGGCCAAATGTCTTTATAGCGTACACACAAACACTCTATTTGTGTTGTAGAGTGTGTGTATTTGTGTTGTAGAGTGTGTGTGTATTTGTGTTGTAGTGTTTATTTGTGTTGCAGGGTAGGTATTTGTGTTGTAGAGTGTGTGTATTTGTGTTGTAGAGTGTGTGTATTTGTGTTGTAATGTTTATTTGTGTTGCAGGGTATGTATTTGTGTTGTAGAGTGTGTGTATTTGTGTTGCAGGGTATGTATTTGTGTTGTAGAGTGTGTGTATTTGTGTTGCAGGGTATGTATTTGTGTTGTAGTGTGTGTGTATTTGTGTTGTAGAGTGTGTGTGTATATGTGTTGTAGTGTTTATTTGTGTTGCAGGGTATGTATTTGTGTTGTAGAGTGTGTGTATTTGTGTTATAGTGTGTGTATATGTGTTGTAGTGTATGTATTTGTGTTGCAGGTGTATGTATTTGTGTTGTAGAGTGTGTGTATATGTGTTGTAGTGTTTATTTGTGTTGCAGGGAATGTATTTGTGTTGTAGAGTGTGTGTATTTGTGTTGTAGTGTGTGTGTATATGTGTTGTAGTGTTTAGTTGTGTTGCATGGTATGTATTTGTGTTGTAGAGTGTGTGTATTTGTGTTGTAGAGTGTGTGTATATGTGTTGTAGTGTTTATTTGTGTTGCAGGGTATGTATTTGTGTTGTAGAGTGTGTGTATTTGTGTTGTAGAGTGTGTGTATTTGTGTTGTAGAGTGTGTGTATATGTGTTGTAGTGTTTATTTGTGTTGCAGGGTATGTATTTGTGTTGTAGAGTGTGTGTATTTGTGTTGTAGTGTTTATTTGTGTTGCATGGTATGTATTTGTGTTGTAGAGTGTGTGTATTTGTTTTGTAGTGTGTGTATTTGTGTTGCAGGATATGTATTTGTGTTGTAGAGTGTGTGTATTTGTGTTGTAGAGTGTGTGTATTTGTGTTATAGTGTGTGCTAGCTGTATCAGTCATTTGCCTGGAGCCTAAGGCGTGGTGACGTTGGGTGGTGTGCGTGCATTGATGGCCAATGAATAGCAGCTAAAATCGTGATGAGCATTAATGTGTTGCGCTGGGGTTTTCAGACTTTAAGTACCGCTGGGGACAAGTCCCGACTAGTCACCTTTTTGTTTCCTTCTCGTTGCAGTTATTCTGATAGCTAGGTTGCATACGGTATGTTACTATGCAGAGAAGTTAAAGCATTTCTTTGACCATTTCTTTTCTCTAGTGCAAAAAAAGAAAAACTTGCGTTCTTCTCGCTCTCTTCTAACCATTTGGCCATTGATCTTATAAAGGCCCCTCTGGTTAAATCCAAACAGAGCTCCTCAAGTTGTAAATTAAGCCTTTTAATTTCTATTTTTCTTCTTCATTAATAGTATATTTAGATAATTAATTTAATCTATGAAGTAATTTAGTTTACATGTGATTGTGATTAGCTTTTAACAATCTCTTAATAGCAACACATCAGAGGCCTATTGCACAAAACCAGGATAAGGGATTAAGCCGGGATATTCAAGTTATCCTGGATGAATTTAGCTTTGACTCGGTTGCACGAAACCAGATTGAATTAAGCCCAGCCAAGTAACCATGGAGATTTATTCTTTGCGGCTAGCCTGGTCCAGAGCAGGCTAACAGCCAGGCTAAGATTAATCCTGGAGTCTCATGTGTCAAATCAGCTGCCGTCTGATCCGAAATAAACGTTTTTAACAGTTATTCCGTTGTCTTCTGCATGTGTTCTGCTTTATTTTTATTAACATGCATTCGCCTACTTGTCACTATTGTTGTCGCGAGTTTGATTTAAACCCTACTACAGTTGTTTAGATGGTTAGAAATGGTTGCACTGGCATCCTGAAGCGGAGTGGGACTTTTCCCGGGGGGACGATACTGTTTCGAGGCTGCCTGGCGTGCGGCTGCTGCCCGGTCAGTGTCCACTCTCTCTGTAACAGTAGAGATGAGCAGCGCAGCGTCCGTGGTCTCAGCTTCAGGTTACAAGACGCGCACCGGAGATTAAGTGTGACGATATTAATGCAGCGATATTCCCAGATGATAATAATGGCAGACTAGTCAGAGATCACTACATTCATGATTTCATTTTCTTGTTGCTTATCCTTCTCTAATAAAGGACAGTTTGTGTTACTCCTTAATATGTAGGCCTAATGTTGTTTTTATTATAGCTTACATTGGTTTCATAAGCTTCTCATTAGTCTCCCATCCCTGGACCAATAACGTGGCCTATAGACAGTACGTATGTAGTGTAGTTATCATTCATCACACCGGGAACACCACAATGCTTCTTCCTCTTTTTATTTTGGTGCGTCACTTGTCAGAAGAATAAAAAACATGAATATTGTTTTACAAATGCTCACAGCGTGTATTGAAGTCATTTACTTCTTTTTCTAGTTGTTGTCCCTTTCTGATCGTTCTGTATGAACATTAATTGTACAAAGAATTAGACATAGCTTATAGAGATTTGTGCATATGGTTGTAAAACATGTTCTCGCGTTCTGAATAAGGGTTTGGAATTAAGCCTAGAGTCATTATGGTCCATTTCCCGAGGAACATTATTCCCTCTGCTCACTTTTGAGGCAAAGGCTAAATAATAATACATTTTATTTATATAGTGCTTTACATGGTAGGCTAGTCAAAGACACTTTACAGTAAAACCAGCACATATATCATATAAAAACAGAAACATGAAACTATATTTAAAGCAATTCAAACACAGTGTAGCCTACAACTTTGTAAAAATGTGGAGTGACTATAGGCTAAGTAGATATTTTTACACCCTCACACATTCAGTCGGGTCCGCTATGTTGGGCTTTTTCTCTCCGTTTGATAAGAGCCGTATTTCCCTTTTTCCATATTATATTCTTCCCCTCCTCGTTACTTTCCATTAGAAGCTGCTGCTCATTGGGTGAAACATATGGCGCATGCGTCTTCTCCATCTCTGCATCAGTAAATCTGTGATCGATACCGTGGTCTATTTAAGAAAGCCGTGAACGTGCACTTATCCCAGCTATCTACACCTGGCTTGACATAGCTCCACCTGTTCATCCTGGCTCGGCAAACGTGCAACCGATTAATCCGCGATGAGCAGATCACACTAAGTCAAGCTGCGCTTTTTCATTTATCCTGGATATCTTTATTCTACTTTCGTGCAATAGGCCCCAGGTCTACCATATTTAAAAATAAATACAGAAATAAATAAATGCTCAATAAATAAATAAGCATACAATTAATTGCCCCAAAAAATACAATAAACAAATAAATGTAGGTAGAAATTAAATTATACAGTGAGTGACATAAATGTATATATCTTTTTTAATTAGCTTCTTTATTTATTCACCTTTGTAATAATTACCTTATTTATTTATTGTCCGTTATAATCTTCAACTTTATTTATTAATTACTTATTTTTTAAATGTATTTATTTCTGTGTGTGTTTAATTTTTTTGTCTGTTTTATTCTTTCGTTGCATTTTCTACCCTATTTATTTTCACCCCTGGTATTTATTTCTGCCTGTCACTTTTACATTTCTTCATGCATTTCTGCCTCATTACGCAACTCTAAGGATCATCCAGCACTTCATCATCATCATCATCATCTACCACATCCTCCCTCCCAAACTCCTCACTATCTTCCACCTCCATGTCATTGCCATCGCTGTCAACATCCTCCTCTGTCGGAGCCATTTTCTCGCTCGTCTCTCAAAAAATCATAAACAAGCGCACGTGTATGTCTGGTTGATTGACATGATTTTCAGCAAACTACAGTACATTTTAGGTCACATGGCTTTAAATGGCCAACAAGACCCGCCTCATGTGTATTTGAACCAATGACAGTGCGTTCTCTGCTGCATGCGTCATGAAAAGACTGACAAATACAAAATGCTGTGCTGCGCCGCGCAGCAGCCGGCGGGAGGTTCAAAGTTGCAACGCAGTAACCGGCGGTAGATGTGTCGTCGCGAAGCAGCCGGCACAAACGGGTTAATCTGAGCGGATGCACATTTTGCCACATCTGCATTCAGCTGGGTGTAAAACCTCATATGTATCTTATGTTTTACTTACAAGCTGTATTGAAATATAACAGATATCAATACACGTAATCCATGTTGTAGTAGCTCTACTGTTATTGAATTAACTTGTGATGCCGTTGAAAGAACAAAGACCACATCGTAGGTGGCTGTATTGATGCCTGTTTAAAATCCTGCAAACGTCAATAAATTAATCAATAAGTTAAAATGTTCATGCTGTCATTATTATTTGTGTTGGTAATTACGATTATTTAAACCTTCTGAAGTGTTTGTTGACTCTGCAGCTGGAACACAACTGAAGTAAGTGAAATAAGCACAACAGCGCTCAGTGCGCCCCGATTAACTTGTGTCACAACAGGTACATCCGTTGTACGCTCATATTGATTCATTTACACCTACAAATATCTAAAAGTTTTCCCACGTCAGCATGGTGCACCAATTCAAACTCAGTATGCAATGCAAGATCTAGGTCGTGTTATAGGAAATAAATTGACTCAATACTGTGACTTAAGGAAAGAACTATTTGCTGCTCTCTCGTACTCCTGCTCTTTCAGCTGTTCCTACGAAAGTTTGAACAATTCTCAATATTTTGGTTCATGTGAAAATAACTCAAAACTTGGAACTTGAATTAATTAAAAGCAAAAAATAAAGCATAATGAAAAACTATTTCTCCTGGACAGTACTATATTACACTAGAATTTCTTAAGATTAATCTGCACACAATTTCATCCCAATGAAACATAAGTGTAATTGATTTTGCACTAACTGGATGCACAAGTGTAGCAACTAAAATCAGGGGTGAGGGTAACACTACAAAGATCAGTGCTGCTTGTCAGTATTTTGTGGGTTTTTGAGTAGGTTGGCTAGATAGACGAAAGTGAGCAAAATTAAGTAGTGAAGAGTGATAGTGTGACTGAGTGCTAATTGTAAGAGTAGTTGGGATAGTGGTTGTTGTGACGGGACAGAAGGGCAAACTCAATCGCACGGCTCACAAAGAACAGGTTTATTGCAAAATGGGGAGAAGGAGAGAGAGAGAGAGATTGAGGGGAGCAATGAGGCAGACGTGGGACGCTGAGGCAGTAGGCCGGAGGGCTGGTGAGATAACAGGAACCAAGGGAAGCGGCGGGGGACCGAGGAGCCAAGGCTGGGGAGCCAGGAGGAGACGCATTCACTGGGAGAAGCCGAGGAGAGGAGGGAGCGCTGGGGATGGGTGGTTGCTGGGGATGCCGGTACGAGGAGCTGGATGGAGAGGGGGCGCCGAGGGAGAGGGTCCGGGGTCCGAAGCCAGCTGACCGGAGGGAGAGGATAACTGAAAAGGAAGCACAGGAAGGGTAAGTACATATAACACACAGAGAAAGCTCTAAGTTCAGGAACTGTCGTAAGATCACCGAGTAGCTGAAGCAACGATCAGGTGAAGAATGAGAGCAGGACCGGGGTAGATATACTGTGGCTGATGAGGATTGCAGGCAGGTGTGCTTGGCGGGAGCGGATGACGACGAGCAGGTGTGGAGGAGATGATTGCTGCTGGCAGACTGGCGGCAGGTGTAGGCAATCAGCTGGCTTCGGACAGGTGAGGGGGAGGAAGAGGGAAAAAACAGAAAACAGGACAGGAGAAAAGTGCAGGGAAAAATACTCACGGCCAGCTGGACCCCAACCATGACAGTACCCCCCCCTCAACGGACGCCCCCAGGCGGACCGCCAGGCTTGTCCGGGTGGGCCCTGTAGAAGTCCCGCAGCAGAGACTTGTCCAGGATTTGGCTGGTCGGGATCCAGGAACGTTCCTCCGGACCGTAGCCGGCCCAGTCCACGAGATAGCGGTAGCCCCGGCCCCTACGTCGCACGTCCAGCAGGCGGCGTACCGTGTAGGCCGGGTGGCCGTCAATAATCCGTGGGGGCGGAGGAGGGGCTGCCACAGGGATGGAGAAGGAGCCGGTGGACACAGGCTTGATCCGGGACACATGGAACACAGGGTGTATTTTCAGGTGAGGAGGCAGCTTGAGCCTCACTGTCGTGGGGTTCGGGACAGCCTCCACCTCGTAGGACCCCACGAACCGGGGCGTGAGTTTTCTGGAGGAGGTTTGCAAAGGAAGGTCTTGGGAGGACAGCCATACCTTTTGCCCGGGCTGGTAAGCAGGGGCAGGTCGTCGGTGGCGATCGGCCAGGCGCTTGTTACGCGATGTAGTCCGTTGAAGGGCAGCTCTGGCTTCTCTCCACACCCGTCAGCACCGGCGGAGATGGGCCTGCACCGAAGGAACAGCCACCTCCTCCTCCAGGATAGGAAAGAGCGGGGGCTGATATCCGAGGGCACACATGAAGGGAGACATCCCTGTGGCAGCGCTGGGCAGTGAGTTGTGTGCGTACTCAATCCAGGGAAGATGGTGACTCCACGAGGAGGGGACACGGTACGCCACACATCGGAGAGCCGCTCCCAAGTCCTGGTTGGCCCGCTCGGTCTGCCCGTTAGTCTGGGGATGGTAACCGGATGATAGACTGACGGTGGCTCCCAGAGCGTGACAGAAGGCCTTCCATACCCGAGACGTGAACTGGGGTCCCCGGTCGGAGACGATATCCAGGGGGATGCCGTGGAGCCGGAACACGTGGTGGACCAACAGATTGGCTGTTTCCAATGCAGAGGGCAGCTTAGGCAGAGGAACAAAGTGAGCAGCTTTGGAAAAATGGTCCACCACGGTCAAGACGACCGTGTTACCTTGAGAGGCAGGCAGTCCGGTGACGAAATCCAAGGCGATGTGGGACCAGGGCCGACCGGGGATAGGAAGTGGACGGAGCAGACCGGCGGGCGGTTGATGGGACGGCTGGCGGGGACACACCTCACAGGCAGCCACAAGTCCCGGCAGTCCCTCTCCGCCGAACCCACCAGATCGCTGCGGGCAGCGGGTCCTGCGGCGCGGGATGGCAGCTGAAGCGGGAGGCGTGTGCCCACTGCAGGACCTGGGAACGGGCACTAGGGGGGGTGAGGCGACCGGACCGGTCGGGGTCAGTGGACTGGGCTCGACGAACGGCGGATTCCACTTCCCAGGCCAGGGAGGCCACAACGCAGGAGCGAGGGAGGATGAAGTCCAGCGCAGGTTCAGGATCGTCGGGGGAGTGACAGCGGGACAGGGCGTCTGGTTTGGTGTTGCGGGAGCCTGGACGGTAGGACAGAGTAAAGTGAAAACGGTTGAAAAACAGGGCCCACCTAGCCTGGCGGGAGTTGAGTCTTTGGGCGGTGTGTATGTACGAGAGGTTCTTGTGATCTGTCCATACTAGGAATGGCTGTTGGGCTCCCTCCAACCAGTGTCTCCATTCTTCGAGGGCTAGTTTGACCGCCAGCAACTCCAGGTCCCCCACGCAGTAGTTCCGTTCGGTGGGGGTAAGACGTTTGGAGTAGAAGACGCAGGGATGGAGCTTCTGGTCGGCAGGAGAGCGTTGGGACAAGGTGGCCCCCACCCCAGCGTCCGAGGCGTCCACCTCCACGACGAATTGGAGGGATGGGTCGGGATTAGTGAGGATAGGGGCAGAGGTGAATAAGGATTTGAGACGGGAAAAGGCTGCAGCGGCCTCTGGAGACCAGACGAAGGGGACAGAAGGTAAAGTGAGGCGGGTAAGGGGGGCAGCTACAGCGCTGTAGTTGCGGATAAACCGCCTATAGAAGTTAGCAAACCCTAGGAAGCGTTGTAGCTGTCTCATAGATGTGGGTATGGGCCAGTCAACAACGGCTTTAATCTTGGCGGGGTCAGCCCTCAACCTACCACATTCGATCACAAAACCAAGGAACTGGACCGAAGGGACACTGAACTCACATTTCTCCGCTTTGACAAACAGTCTGTTCTCCAGAAGCCGCTGCAGCACCAACCGAACGTGCTCTGTGTGTTGGACTGGGTCGCGGGAAAACATCAGAATATCGTCAAGGTAGACAAAAACGAAGCGGTGCAGGAAATTGCGTAACACATCGTTAACAAGAGCTTGGAACACAGCGGGGGCGTTGGTAAGCCCAAAAGGCATGACCAGATATTCATAATGACCCAAGGGGGTGTTAAACGCGGTTTTCCATTCGTCCCCCTCCCGGATCCGGACCAAATGGTAAGCATTTCTGAGGTCCAGCTTGGTAAAGATAGTGGACCGGGAGAGGGAGTCATGTACCGAATCCATAAGGGGCAAGGGATATTTATTTTGTACAGTAATGGCGTTGAGCCCCCGGTAGTCTATGCAGGGACGGAGGGTACCTTCTTTTTTGGCCACGAAAAAGAAGCCCGCACCAAGTGGCGACGAAGACGGGCGGATAATGCCCGCAGCGAGGGACTCCTTAATATACTGCTCCATAGCTTCTCTCTCCGGACCAGACAGTTTAAACAAGCGGCCCGAAGGCAGGGGAGCGTCCGGGAGGAGGGCTATGGAGCAGTCATAGGGACGGTGGGGGGGCAAAGACATGGCCTGGTCCCTGCTGAACACCAAGGCCAAGTCGTGGTACTCAGCAGGAACCAGGGACAGGTCAGGAGGATCGGGATGCCTCTCAGCGGTAGACAGACTACCGGGGGCGGGTGCTGACAATAAGCAGGAAGAATGACACGCTGTGCTCCAATTCCTGATTTTTCCCCGCGCCCAGTCCACATTGGGGTTGTGCGCGGCGAGCCAGGGGAGACCGAGAACAACGGGAGTAGGAGGGGAGGAGATAAGGTGGAGGAACAGTGATTCTCGATGGTTACCCGAGGTGAGGAGTGAGAGCGGGGGAGTGCGGTGTGTGATGGTGGCGAGGTGCTGACCATTGAGGCTAGTGGCGCGGAGGGGGGCGTCAAGAGGGATACCTAACTGCCGAGCAAGGTTGATGTCGAGAAGGCTCTCGTCGGCACCGGAGTCGACAAGCGCCCCCAGAGGAACGGTGACGTCCCCCCAGGACAGGGAGACCTCCAGCAAAACGCGGGGTTTGGGAGAGACTCGGCCCGCCAGAGCACCCACCGCTACTGGCAGGCCGGCTCTTTTGGCCGAATGGGACAGGCAGAGAGGAAATGGCCGGAGACGCCACAATACAAGCAAAGACCAGCTCGGCGGCGCTGCTCCCGTTCCTCTGGGGACAACCGGGCCTTACCTAATTGCATGGGCTCGGCAGCAGGCGGGGTGAAGGGCAAGGGCGGAGGAGCGATGGAACGGGGCTGGGGAGGCGAGGGAACAGAGACCCTGGACGGAGGCAGACCAGACCGGGTAGAGGTGGAGCTGCGCGTGTTGCGCTCTCTCTCCCTCTCCCGGATGCGGTTATCCAAAGCGATAGCCGCACTAACCAGACCGTCCAGGTCCTCCGGCTCGTCCCTGGTGGCCAACAGGTCCTTAAGCCTGTCACTGAGTCCAGCCAAGAACGCACTACGGAGGGCCTGGTTGTTCCACCCCGAGTCGGCGGCCAGGATGCGGAAATCAACCGAGAACTCCGCGACACTACGGTCCCCCTGCCGGAGAGACATGAGGTGAGAGCTCCGCTCAAGGCCTCTCACAGGGTGATCAAACACCCTCCTCATCTCCTCCTCGAAAGCAGGAAATGAGGAGAGGAGATCGGGCCTGCCTTGTCTCACGGCGGTATACCAGGAGAGAGCGCGGTCGCGGAGTAACCCGGCCACGTAACACACCCTGGCCTCGTCGGAATGGAATGTTAATGGCTGTCTGCTAAACACAAGGGAGCACTGTACTAGGAACCCCTCGCACGTTCCCATAACCCCGGAAAATTTATCAGGTGTGGCCACAAGTGTTTCTAAGGGAGGTGACGGAACCAAATCAGCTGGTGGAGCGTGAACGGAAGGAGCAGACGGCATGAGGTTGTTAGGGGGGAGAGGGTCGCCCGGAGGCGGGAGCAGCCTACCCAAACGGTGGACCTCCTCGGTCAGGGCGCGGAGGGTCTCGGCGACGGCTGCGAGCGCGGAAGCGTGCTGGCCGAGGAGCGTCCCCTGGGAGGATACGGCATAGGACAGATCCCTGGGAGAAGGCGAAGGTTCGGGAGGTGGAGGTGAGCCGGCTGAGTCCATGTTAGACCTGATCGTTCTGTGACGGGACAGAAGGGCAAACTCAATCGCACGGCTCACAAAGAACAGGTTTATTGCAAAATGGGGAGAAGGAGAGAGAGAGATTGAGGGGAGCAATGAGGCAGACGTGGGACGCTGAGGCAGTAGGCCGGAGGGCTGGTGAGATAACAGGAACCAAGGGAAGCGGCGGGGGACCGAGGAGCCAAGAGGAGACGCATTCACTGGGAGAAGCCGAGGAGAGGAGGGAGCGCTGGGGATGGGTGGTTGCTGGGGATGCCGGTACGAGGAGCTGGATGGAGAGGGGGCGCCGAGGGAGAGGGTCCGGGGTCCGAAGCCAGCTGACCGGAGGGAGAGGATAACTGAAAAGGAAACACAGGAAGGGTAAGTACATATAACACACAGCGAAAGCTCTAAGTTCAGGAACTGTCGTAAGATCACCGAGTAGCTGAAGCAACGATCAGGTGAAGAATGAGAGCAGGACCGGGGTAGATATACTGTGGCTGATGAGGATTGCAGGCAGGTGTGCTTGGCGGGAGCGGATGACGACGAGCAGGTGTGGAGGAGATGATTGCTGCTGGCAGACTGGCGGCAGGTGTAGGCAATCAGCTGGCTTCGGACAGGTGAGGGGGAGGAAGAGGGAAAAAACAGAAAACAGGACAGGAGAAAAGTGCAGGGAAAAATACTCACGGCCAGCTGGACCCCAACCATGACAGTTGTGATAGTTTTGGGAGTGCTAGTTGGGGAGTAATTGAAGTGTGTGAGTGAGAAAGGCTGGTATTGTAGGTGTGTTGTGCGTGTTTATATCTG
Source organism: Etheostoma nigrum (assembly GCA_029931835.1). Lineage (NCBI taxonomy): Eukaryota > Metazoa > Chordata > Actinopteri > Perciformes > Percidae > Etheostoma > Etheostoma nigrum. The sequence continues at coordinate 4,039 of JAQOOF010000403.1, read as the reverse complement.
TGTGTTGTCTTGTATTTGTTTGTTTGTGTGTTAGTGGACAGTTTAGAGTGAGCAGAATGTAGGTTAGACCGGTGGAGGTAGGGTCACAAAGATGGATCCGAAAATTGTACAAGAGGTGCTGGATTTCAAACTCCAACACAAGTATCCTGAAGGATTAACCAGCAAGGAGAAGTATGTCATTAAAAGAAGAGCTGAAACTTTCAGAATAAAGGGCAAGGAAACATGCATTATGCACTGCAGAAATTCATGATAATCGGTTATGCTACAACTCCAAGTAAATCTAATGACATTTAAACACCAGATGGAGACCTGTACTACATCTGCAGGTGAAAAAGGAACCAGTCACAGCACCTGGCCAAAGTAGTACTTACTGCAGAAGAGGCCAATTCCATTTTTGAAGAGTTTCACTGTAGCAAAATTGGTGTTGACTGTGGAACAGAGAAAACACACAGTGCCATAATAACTTATTATTGGCCTGGAATGGAGCAGGACATTCGCAAGTGGGTGAGTTGGTATCCTCAAAATGTTTAGGTGGAATATCAACTGTTCAGTGTACTTTAAACATAATTATTAGTGATAACAGTTAATATGCCCACGTACATTCCTGTCATGAAGTACCGGGGATTGTACTGTGTATTATATTGCAAATGTACAAGACCTGTCTGTGGATGTAACCCTGAACAAATGTTTTCAATCATCATTCTTAAATGTGTGTATTTTAGGTTGGTCAGAGTCATCAGTGCCAGTTGAAGAGGGCACATATTAAAGAAAAGGCCCAATACAATCCAAAAGAGGTAAAGGAAATTATGACATACAATTTGGAAAATATTTGTCTAATTTGTCATTTTTGTTTTTATTTTATAATTTTTCTCAGGTTTCACAGCCTCTGGAACTTTTTGGGATGGATCTGGTGGGTAAACCTACACTGTGTCATGGTTGATTATTTCACCAAATGGGCAGAAGCCTACCCACTCAAAAGCAAAACTGCAGTCGAGGTGTCAAATTGTATTCTTGATTTCTTTTACAAATTTGGTGCACCATCTAGACTGCTAACAGATCAGGGCTCAGAGTTTTGCAACAAGGTACAGTAACAATGTTTTGTGTCCCCAGTATGTAATTACACTTGGTGCTGTGCTGACTTTATGTCTGTCCAAATAATCATTTTCAACTATGGGTTTTGTCAGAAGCTGGGCATCAAACGAAGCCTCTGCTCCCCTTATCATCCACAGATTAACGGCCTTGTGGAAAAATTGAATGGCACAATACAGAGGTTTCCTTTATTCTTTAATATCTGAATGCATTTGTGCTGTCATTAAACAATGTTTTATTAGAGGTTCCCAGTAGAGCATCTTTATTAATTTAACCTTAATTCTCTTCTACCTCATGCCTGTATTTGAATTCAGGTCCCTAAACAAAATGGCGGCTGACCACCCCCAAGATTGGGACCAGTATTTGCAGGCCACAATGTTTGCACTGCGGACAAAGAAACAGCTCACTACAAAGTACAGTCCATACTTCTTGATGTTTGGGAGGGAGGCGAGGTACCCCTCAGAGGTGGTTGAAGACTATGAAGTAAGATTCCCTAATGTTCCTCTTTTCAAACCAATCTATATGTCTACATCTATATATCTATCTTCTACTTTTTGTGATTTGTGGCAGATCACACATGACAAAGTCAACAGACTGCTCTGTATGGAGGAGACCTCAGAAGGGATGCACACGCTGGACTCTGCACATGATGATGTAAAGCATAATGTAAAAAAAAAGCCAAGACAGGGTTTTAAGGACAATTTTAAAGTGGGTGATTTAGTTCTCCTGAAGAATGTCAAACAGGAGCTAAGGAAAGGGGGCAAGCAACTGTGCAATATGCTGGGTTCCTTCCAAATTGTAAAACTTCAAGGAAAGATTGCTGACCTCATGGCAGTCAAGGGGAAGAAAAATGTTAGCAGTAACATTGACCTTTTAGCACCTTATGTCCTCCCAGAGGAGCAGATCCCAGCTAAATTGTCTAAATTGAATCTTCCAACTGTAGCTGGCCCAGCATAACATGCACTTCCAGAAGCTACAGTCTTTGTTTTCTTCTGATTTTACAGTAATCAGAGACCTATGGGCAGGAGGTTGCAAAGAGACCTTGTGGTCAAAGGCTGGGCCATACAAGGTATATTCAGAAAATTTAATGGACCTGGCAACAGGAAAGCAGTTGGCGTCAGAGGTACTTTGTTGTAAATCAGAAAACAACTTTCTGTAGTAAAACGTGGATCACAGGTCAGTGTTACTCTTATAGGTTGTGAATGCATACCTATGCATTGTGGGCCGTAAAACTGGGGCAACCATCATCAACGCCTATACGATGACTGAGGTCTGGCAGGGCTCCCAAAAACGTTTTCAAAGGGTAAGTAGGATGTTTTATTTCTTCAGTATAATCAATATCTGAAATGGAGATGTATGTATGTGTATAAATGTTTTGTTTCTTAGGTTGACCTTCTGAAACACAATGTGGCTGCTGGAGCAGTTTCCCACCAGGGACACTGGACACTCATTGTAAGCTATCTTAAATGTTAACCAGTTCAGATAAACCCTGACAGCTGGTGTACAAGGGGTTTATATAATTTGTAACTAAATTTCCATAGATTATGTATCTCAATGAGAAGAGGTGCTTGTACCTGGACCCATTTGGTGCTACGCAACAACAAATGGATCATTGCAGGGATGTGACAAGGTGGGTCAAGTACCAGCTTTAATAACCCAGTCCTAAGGCTAACATTAGCTTGTCCCAGTGTAGTAATTTTAACATTCAACTCACCTTGGATTGAAAAGATCTTACACAGCTTAAGTTAAAACTGGAAAACTAATCATTCCATTTTCTGTGTAGAGCCCTAGTCCAGAAACATTATCCGGCTATTGGAAAATGGACATGTTCCACAGTTGCCCATCCAAAATAGCAGGATGCAATATCATGTGGAGTGTTTGTATGCAAGGTAACAATGTGAATATCTAATGTGGCCATGAATCATCAAAGTCAGCATTATTATACTTAACGTTGTTTTTAACTTGCAGAGCTGATCTTAAAAGGTCACACTGTGCAGTACCCTGTGGACCAGGAGGGTGTTGCAAAATTAAGACTTGAAATGGCAATGTCCTTGTTGAATGACCAAAAAAATCCTAATAACTCACTGGAACCGGCTCCGTTAGTCTCTCCAGAGTCTCACTGCTCAGCAGCAGTTCAGGTTTTGTCCCAATATTCCTAATAACTCACGGCAGGAGAAGTGGAAATGTTTGTCTGTTCTACGGAGGCAGGGAGGGGCGAGGCTACTGATTCTGAGAGGGGGCGGGGGTTTGGGGGTGGATTTTAAGTTTAACTAGAAAATTCCGCAGAAATGTTATCAGTGTGCCCGCTACCGGGTGCACATCCACATACACACACATTGGAAACGTCAGATAGGAGTCAGTTGGTCAACACGGTCTCCAGGGAACAGTGTAATGATAGGTGTGTGTGAGTGTGTGTGTGTGTGTGTGTGTCAGAAGTTGTTCCAATGGTTATTTCCTCAGAGACGGATCTAGATATTCGTTTTCAATGTGTTCTATTGGCAGTTGGTTCCCCTTGCGTGAACACGTTAAGTTTGATAGACTCCATGTCTGCGACCGGCACAAGATTTCCTACATTTTGACCAAAAAGTTATGTCTGAAGAGTTAAAACTGGAGGAGAGAGAGCAATTTGTTTGTTTCAGAGAATCGTGCTGCAACCCCTCCCTCTGTCCTCTCAGGATCAGAACCTGTTGCTATGGTGATTTCCTCAGAGTACGGGCCAGATTCTTTCTTTTTATGTGTATCTGTCAGCAGTTGGTCTTGAGAACGCAAAAAGTTTAAGTCCGATAGACTCCATAGTTACTTGTCTGCGATCGGCACAAGATTTCCTACATTTTGACCAACTATGATGTCTGAAGACTACAAACTGGGGGAGAGAGAGAGCAATCGTACTGCAGCCCCCCCTCTATCTCTCACCATCCACCACATACACACTCATTGGAAACGTCAGTTA
>JAQOOF010000402.1:0-29598 GCA_029931835.1 Etheostoma nigrum | reverse complement strand
GCTGCAAATAAGTATTTGAACACCTGTCTATCAGCTAGAATTCTGACCCTCAAAGACCTGTTAGTATGCCTTCAAAATGTCCACCTCTACTACATTTATTATCCTAAATTAGATGTACCTGTTTGAGGTCCTTAGCTGCATAAAGACACCTGTCCACCCCATACAATCAGTAAGAATCCAACTACTAACATGGCCAAGACCAAAGAGCTGTCCAAAGACACTAGAGACAAAATTGTACACCTCCACAAGGCTGGAAAGGGCTACGGGGACATGTCCAAGCAGCTTGGTGAAAAAAGGTCTACTGTTGGAGCAATCATTAGAAAATAGAAGAAGCTAAACATGACTGTCAATCTCCCTCGTACTGGGGCTCCATGCAAGATCTCACCTCGTGAGGTCTCAATGATCCTAAGAAAGGTGAGATATCAGCCCAGAACTACACGGGAGGAGCTGGTCCATGACCTGAAAAGAGCTGGGACCACCGTTTCCAAGGTTACTGTTGGTAATACACTAAGACGTCATGGTTTGAAATCATGCATGGCACGGAAGGTTCCCCTGCTTAAACCAGCACATGTCAAGGTCTTAAGTTTGCCAATGACCATTTGGATGATCCAGAGGAGTCATGGGAGAAAGTCATGTGGTCAGATGAGACCAAAATAGAACTTTTTGGTCATAATTCCACTAACCGTGTTTGGAGGAAGAAGAATGATGAGTACCATCCCAAGAACACCATACCTACTGTGAACCATGGGGGTGGTAGCATCATGCTTTGGGGGTGTTTTCTGCACATGGGACAGGGCGACTGCACTGTATTAAGGAGAGGATGACCAGGGCCATGTATTGCAAGATTTTTGGGAACAACCCCCTTCCCTCAGTTAGAGCATTGAAGATGGGTCGAGGCTGGGTCTTCCAACATGACAATGACCCGAAGCACACAGCCAGGAGAACCAAGGAGGGGCTCTGGAAGAAGCAGATCAAGGCTCTGGAAGAAGCATATCAAGGTTCTGGCGTGGCCTAGCCAGTCTCCAGACCTAAACCCAATAGAGAATCTTTGGAGGGAGCTCAAACTCCGTGTTTCTCAGCGACAGCCCAGAAACCTGACTGATCTAGAGAAGATCTGTGTGAAGAAGTGGGCCAAAATCCCTTCTTCAGTGTGTCAAACCTGGTGAAGAACTACAGGAAACGTTTGACCTCTGGAACTGCAAACAAAGGCTACTGTACCAAATATTAACATTGATTTTCTCAGGTGTTCAAATACTTATTTGCAGCTGTATCATACAAATAAATAGTTAAAAAAATCACACATTGTGATTTCTGGATTCTTTTTTTTAGATTTTGTCTATCACAGTGGACATGCACCTACGATGACAATTTCAGACCCCTCCATGATTTCTAAGTGGGAGAACTTGCAAAATAGCAGGGTGTTCAAATACTTATTTTCCTCACTGTATGTATATACATGTATATATATATATATATATATATATATATATATATATATATATATATATATATATATATATATATATATATACACAAAGGTTATATAACATTTAATTTCTCATATTAATAATATGGTACTTACCTGTGTTCATTTTTACATGGAGGATATATTTCTGTTGGGATGATTATTGAGTCATAATATGGTACAGTAGGGGTATGTATACAGTCTGATAAGCAATTTGTTGCACAGGTGTACATGTATACATATACAAAGGTTATATAACATTTAATTTCTCATATTAATACTATGATACTTACCTGTGTTAATTTTTACAAGGAGGATATATTTCTGTTGGGATGATTATTAAGTCACAATATAGTACAGTGGGGGTTTATATACAGTCTGTTAAGCAATTTATTGCACATGGTTGAACTCTGATTCCTTACCCTAACCCCAATCTCTAACCCTAAACCCAACCATTAACCCCACACCTAATCTCAACCCCTAATCCTAACGTTTATCCTTAACCCTAACCTTAATCCCTAACCCTAACATTTCATCCCATGATAGCACAATACAGTACAGTATAGGTATTTGTAATACAATACTTACCTGCATATCACAAGAATACAATATAGACACAATACAATTATACATGGGATTTATCCGACAATTTTATTTGCATGTTGTGGGGGGATATGTGTATCAAGTTGTCATTTTTTGTGGAATGTGCTACTTAACTATTTCTTAATATTAGGCACTGTTCATCCCTGTATAATAACCTTTGTTGAGGTCATAGTTTTGACACACACCTTTAAATAGATAATAATTTTAGAATGTGATTGAAAGGCTTATTTAGCCCGGTTTTCATCTGCATGGGGAGATGGGGTCCCTAGGTTTTGCAGGCATGTTCAGGTTAGTGCATTAAGTGCATTATAAGTCCACAAATGTGGCACATGTCACTTTCCTTTTCCTAACCCCTAACACTAAACAGGAGGTAATGTGACATGAGAGGGTTAGGGGTAGTTAAGTCTAACCCTAACCCTAAACAGACATATGACATGAGAGGGTTAGTTAGGGTTAGGGGAGGTTAAGTCTAACCCTAACCCCTAACCCTAAACAGACATATGACATGAGAGGGCATATCATGTGAACTCTTCTTTTAATGTCGAGAAACAAAGCGAATAAAACAAACACCCAATTTCACTACAGTTTTCTTATCAGTCAGCATCTGATTCGCTTACAGGCGGACCAATCAGACCAAAGTGTGGGGTCAGCTGGTCACTCAGCTTTGGATCTTCTCACAGCACCAGGTAACCTGTCCTGCACCCTGAAACACATACACACACACAAAGAGAGAGAGACACAAACACACAGACACAAACACATGCAGAGACACACACACACACTCAAACAGACACACACACACAAACACACAGACACACGTATACACACACACACAAACACACAAAGACACACACACACAGAGACACACTCTGTTAAGGTGGAGGAGCTACACCCGCAGCCTGGAACCCAGAGACTGTGTAAGACCCCCAACTCCCCCAAATCTGATGGGAACTTACTTCTGTAGGATCTCCTCCACTCTGGACCGGATCAGTGCAGTGTACTGATCAATCTGTGTCTACACACACACACACACACACACACACACACACACACACACACAGACAGACAGACATAGAGACAGACAGACACACACACAGAGACAGACAGTAGATAGTAAATATATATATATAGAATAGTAGTAAATATATATATATATATATATATATATATCAGTGATTCTTGAGATCAGGGACAAAACAGGTTTTGATTTTCTAAAAAAAAATCTTCATTATTTTAAAAACCAGCATATACATATTTGTTAAATAAGGGTTTGGCTATGTAACCATGTTTTGGAACAACCTCCCAGTTTTTTTTTTTTTTTATAAATTAGAGGTTTGCGGGATCAGCACTGGATTTTTGTCAACACCATCAGACACCTAAAAATGTCTATAAAATTATTTTTAATTAAATTAATCACAGATAGTTTGACTCTTAGTGGTTTTTAATTGTCTTAATCACATAAAAATGTTTTTAAATGAATCAGATCACCTTTTAAAAGTTATATTAGTCAATGTTTAATGATTGCGGTTTAGGTTGTATGGATTAATCAATTTATCATTTAATTTCCATAATGAACAGTGATACTTAGAAGCATACAAATTACATAATAACTTTGAAAATGCAACCATTTTATTAACAAATATTCTTGAGGGAACAAAACAGCTCATCTTTACAAACAATAACAACAATATGTCAATCTGACGGAGTTGACAAGGCATCAACGGTGTTGACACAAAACTGACGGTGGTGACAAATTTGTAAGAAACAAAAATATTTCATTCAAAATGACCATTGAAATCTCACAAATATGGTAACATTGAAGATATAAAGAAAACACATTATATAACCAATTTTTCATCTCATGGGAGTAGAGGGACTTTACAAGCAATATAAAAATAAATTAACCCCCTTCGTAAAGTCCACAACATCTTCAAATATATGCTGCTTATAAAGTGTATAAACTAATTCAAATCATCCATAGTCAAAATGACAGCTAAACCTTTAAACTATTACTAAACTGTCATAAAAAACATAACATTTGACTTCTCAAGGTAGTTGATGGAGTTTAAACACCAGGCAACAGACGGTTTAAGTGTTCCTCTTCTATGAAATCCATGACCTCTGCTGATATGTTATAGATCTCCCTGGTGCTGCTTGTACGGACGGGTGATGATGGCTTATTTAGCTTGACTAGAATATCTGTAAATGGCACAAAGCAGACATCCCGCCGTCCTTGTTTTTTCTGAAAACAAACATTTGGCCCATGAGGGTGAAAAAATTCAACTTGAACATCTTGATGCTCTGGGTCAATTGTTAAGGCTTTAGCCAGCCACCAGTTCTGTTCGTACATGACAACAAGCCAGTCTCCACTTTGAGTATCATCGGGGCCTATTCCAGTTGTTGTGCCCTCAGGTTCTCTGCTAGGCTCTTTCTCCATGGCCTCCATCAGCATCGCCAGAGGACTGGGTCCTTCATCTGGGTCCTGAGGGATGCCATCCAAAGTGTGAGTAACAGGACTGAAACACTGGCAAATCTGTGGCTCACTGCAAAAACATGAAATGTTTCTACAATGGATGATGTTCCCTTGAGCTACAACTTGATGAATCTTCCTTGTTCCAGGGATGGATTTCAGGGGTGGCATGAGGAGAGTGTCATAGGACTGAAAATCATCACTGGTAACGTATTGTAGCTTGACACCACTTAGGCTGCTGGACACCATCTCATAAAATGCTCTGCCATCCACAATGTCCCGACCTCTCAGCACAATACTGTCTGCACACCTCTTAACTGTTGCCCCAATGCCATCTGGGGCACCCTTGCCATGTGATGTAGGAAAGAAATTCCACGTTGCATTCTTGAATCCCAGTTGGGGAGGGACAGCACAGAGGAGATGAAAGTTCTTCTTATTTTTATACTGTTTGCTTGGACCATCTGACCAAAAGTGAACAGTGTTAATCTTTGGAAATCTTACATGAATGGCTGTCAGGATTTGATCCATATAGGTCCAGATGGCTGCAGCATCCTGGCGCTTGGACTCTGAGACCGTGCAGAATCCTGCCTTTTCATGTTTGGTGTAGAACATGCCTGTATGAAGTGTGAGCTGTGGGAGGTTTTGCCCATAGTGACAGGATTGTACTTCTGAGCTGAATTTACATTTCCAGGCCTCAGAGAAGTCAACATGAACAATAACAGTGGTTTCATCACAATTTGTTATCATGTTCCTGTACTCCTTGGTTTGATTTTGAACTGAGTGGACATGGGTGGTTGTCTCATTTCTTAGTTTGTCTTGGTAGAGAATCATAAGCTCTGAAAGAGTGCCAGTGTGTTTCACAAGTTTGGTGTGAAAGTGAGCTACATCTTCTGTTCGCTCCTCAATACGCTTCCACTGCTTCCACTCCACTTGTGTTTTCCCTTGCTCTGGAGAAAGAACTGAACATTTGTTCAGACATCGGGTGCAGGTACGTAAAAGACAAGATTCGTTTGCTGGAGAACAACATACAAGTTGGAAACTCTCTCCAAGTTTGCTGGTTGTTAAAGCATTGAATGACTTCAGGACCTCAAGCATCAGTGTTGCATTCTCATGGTACAGACACTGACATGTCTTTCGGTCTGAGGCTCTTGGAGATGTAATGTGAAATGGACGCAATGCACAGAAGGACGAGTAACTAAGTCTAATGTTAGGGTTTTGCTGGACAAATGCAATGTGAAGGTTTTGCATCGTGTCGGTCAGAATCATCCTTTGACGTTTTACTTTTTTCCTGGTAATGGTGTCTTGCTTGTCTGTTGTCATCCTTGCATTGTTTTCCAAAAAACTGTGAACACTAAGGGATATGGTCTGGAGGAACCTAGGCTTCCTTTGTTTTGGTATTTTTTCTGTCAGTGTTTTGTAAGTCAGGCCAAACTCATGAACCCTGTGGATAAGGCGATACTTCTTGAGAATTTGGCCAGACAAAGACAGTTTTGGATGCTGGGATGCAAGTTTGCCTCTTCTGTGGGTACGAGGAGCATTTCTTCTCAGCTCTGCAGTCATTGCATGGTGGAAGAGCAGTGATCTTTTGATTAAAGGATTTCTGAGTTGGCTCCCTTGAACCATCATCTCTGTTTTGGTTAGAGGTGAGTCCTGTGTCTTCTCATTTTGAATACGTTTTCCACGTTCAAGTCGCTTTCTCAGCTTGTCCCTCTCTTTTTTGTACTTGTCAAGTTTGACTTTCAGTGCTTTAATCTCTCTGGAGTGTCTTTTTCTAGTTTTGCATCTTTCCCTTACACCAGCAACTAGCTGTCTACTACTCATTGGCTCCTCAAAACTGATGTCCAAAGGACTCTGTGGTGGGGTGTCTACATGCTGGCCTTCCTGTGCTTTGTTCTTGCGTTCTCTTGACTCTTTCTGTGCTTGTTTCCAAAACCTTCTCTTATACCTCTTTTCTCTTTCATCCAAATCACTGATGTTTTTTATTTTGCCCTCCTTCACCCTATTTCTCCATCTTTCCCTCTCATTTCTAAGCAACTCTTCTTTCAGCTCAGGCTGGCTATCAATTTTTTTTCGCCTTCTTTTTTGATACTCCCTATTCCTTCTCTTTCGTTCCTCCACTGATAGCTTCTCCCTAGCCATTCTAGCCTGAAATGCATACCATTATGCGGTCAGTATACATTTCTGATGGATAAGCATAAGCTGCAAATGATGGGTAATCATATGCAACACCTTATTACATATCAAGTACTCGAGAGGCTATGAAAATGAGATTCAATTCAAAACATGAAGCTATATGGCAATTGGTTGAAATTCAACACATAAAACTGAGCAACAGTAATATCAAATGTTTGGTAAGTAATATCATTGAAGTAAACTACACTAAAATGAGGAATAATGCACATAATGGCATTTGTCAACACCGTCTTAGAAAGTGTCAACACCGTCAGACACAAATCCTGATGGTGTTGACATCTGACGGAGTTGACAAAATACCATGTTTCCTCTCATAACACATGTGCTTCTCACAGGAGCCATCTTGTTTGTCATTCATTGCTTGTAACCTTTATACTTTACTTAAATTAAGCATTTATAACAGAAAATATCATACAAATCTTACATTACATTGTTTATGGTGTTGACACACTATGGTTGTGACATGCAAAGTATTAACAAGTAGGTATAAAATTAAAAGAATATTAAAAACTTACCAGAGCTAAAGTGGTCTCATGGCATTTGAAAGAACAAGGAAGTGATAAAGGGGTCCTCAGAGTTTTAGCTGCCCTCAATAATTCCTGATTTTTTTTATTTAAAAAAAAAGGTCTGACGGTGTTGACAAAAACCCAGGACACAAGTTAAAACGTCTTAAAACTACATTAAAATCAGTTTTTCAGTTGTAACATTTGATTCTCATTAAATTAATTACTGAACTACTTACACATAATAAATATAACATTTAATTTAAAATTACTTTTAATTGTTTTTAAGCTATTGTAATGTAATGACACCTGCTTCCGGACAAGGGTTTTTACAGACACTGGTCACATATCATATCATTTAGAATTAAAAATATTTATAAAACAACATGAAATAATATTTAGTTGTGCTTTCATTATCCTTTTTAGTCTTCTGGTTAAGAGTATGTGTAATATTAAGTAAATATTTTACCCACAAACTGTGTTTTATCTGGTGGACATGTTTTGTCCCTGATCTCAAGAATCACTGATATATATATATATATACACACACACACAAACGCTGTGGGAGACAATGCTGACAGAAGATCAGTTAAAAACACTATTAATGACTTGTCTGCTGTACCTTCTTCTTCTGGTAGAGGAGCGGAGTGCTGAAGAAAATAATGTCCGCTGGAAACAAGCAAAGAAAATCAGGGTCAGTTTGGGTTGGTTAGAACAGGTTAGTTAGGGTTAGGGTTAATTTGAACAGGTTAGTTAGGGTTAGGGTTAATTTGAACAGGTTAGTTTGGGTTAGTTAGAACAGGTCAGTTGGTGAAGAGAGGTTTGTGTCCCTATGAACCTGAGGGCTGTGTTGTCTGGAGCTTTGTGCTCCTGGTAGGGTCTCCCATGGCAAAGTGGTGGGTTAGACTTAACTAACCCTAACCCCTCAGGTGAGGGGCCAGTCAAAGAATGGTTCAAAGATCCTATGAAAAAGCGAGGAAGGGATTGAGGGACCCTTCCCGGAGGAAGCCTGGGGCCCCTGTCTGGAGCCAGGCCCAGACGGCGGGCTCGTCAGTGAGCACCTGGTGGCCGAGTTTGGGTTAGTTAGAACAGGTCAGTTTGGGTTAGGGTTAGTTAGGACAGGTTAGTTAGGGTTAGTTAGAACAGGTCAGTTTGGGTTAGTTAGAACAGGTCAGTTTGGGTTAGTTAGAACAGGTCAGTTTGGGTTAGTTAGAACAGTCAGTTTGGGTTACAGATTAAATTCAACAAGCCAGAGAGACGCACCAAGGATCAGGATGGATACTCCGTTAAAGATCGCTCCGACATACGTCATCATCCACATGACCGCAGCCAGCTGAAACACGAAGAATAAAACACAGCTGAAACACGAAGAAAACACACAGCTGAAACATGAAGAATGAAACATAGCTGAAACACGAAGAAAACACAGCTGAAACACGAAGAAAACACACAGCTGAAACATGAAGAAAACACAGCTGAAACACGAAGAAAACAGCTGAAACAAGAAAACACAGCTGAAACATGAAGAAGAAAACACAGCTGAAACATGAAGAAAATACAGCTGAAACACGAAGAAGAAAACAGCTGAAACACGAAGAAAACACGCAGCTGAAACACAAAGAAAACACACAGCTGAAACACGAAGAAAACACACAGCTGAAACATGAAGAAAACACAGCTGAAACATGAAGAAAAGACACAGCTGAAACATGAAGAAAACACAGCTGAAACATGAAGAAGAAAACACAGCTGAAACACGAAGAAAACACACAGCTGAAACATGAAGAAAACACAGCTGGAAAATGAAGAAAACACAGCTGAAACATGAAGAAAACAGCTGAAACACGAAGAAAACACACCTGAAACATGAAAAAAACACAGCTGGTAAATGAAGAAAACACAGCTGAAACATGAAGAATAAAACACACAGCTGAAACAAGAAAACAAACAGCTGGAACATGAAGAAAACACAGCTGAAACATGAAGAAAACACAGCTGAAACATGAAGAAAGCACAAAGCTGAAACATGAAGAAAATACAGCTGAAACATAAAGAAAACACAGCTGAAACAAAGAAAACACAGCTGAAACATGAACAAAACCACACAGCTGAAACATGAAGAAAGCCCACAGCTGAAACACGAAGAAAACCGCTGAAACATGAAGAAAACACACAGCTGAAACATGAAGAAAACACACTGTTGAAACATGAAGAAAAAACAGCTGAAACATGAAGAAAACACAGCTGAAACATGAAAACAGCTGGAAAGTGAAGAAAACAAAGCTGAAACATGAAGAAAACACACAGCTGAAACATGAAGAAGAAAACACAGCTGAAACACAAAGAAAACACAGCTGAAACACAAAGAAAACACACAGCTGAAACATGAAGAAAATACAGCTGAAACATGAAGAAAATACAGCTGAAACATGAAGAAAACACAGATGAAACATGAAGAAAGCACAAAGCTGAAACATGAAGAAAATACAGCTGAAACATGAAGAAAACACAGCTGAAACAAAGAAAACACAGCTGAAACATGAACAAAACCACACAGCTGAAACATGAAGAAAGCCCACAGCTGAAACACGAAGAAAACAGCTGAAACATGAAGAAAACACACAGCTGAAACATGAAGAAAACAGCTGAAACACGAAGAAAACACACCTGAAACATGAAGAAAACACAGCTGGAAAATGAAGAAAACACAGCTGAAACATGAAGAATAAAACACACAGCTGAAACAAGAAAACAAACAGCTGGAACATGAAGAAAATACAGCTGAAACATAAAGAAAACACAGCTGAAACTATGAAAACACAGCTGAAACATGAACAAAACCACACAGCTGAAACATGAAGAAAACACACAGCTGAAACATGAAGAAAACACACTGTTGAAACATGAAGAAAAAACAGCTGAAACATGAAGAAAACACAGCTGAAACACAAAGAAAACACACAGCTGAAACATGAAGAATGAAACATAGCTGAAACACGAAGAAAACACAGCTGAAACACGAAGAAAACACACAGCTGAAACATGAAGAAAACACAGCTGAAACACGAAGAAAACAGCTGAAACAAGAAAACACAGCTGAAACATGAAGAAGAAAACACAGCTGAAACATGAAGAAAATACAGCTGAAACACGAAGAAGAAAACAGCTGAAACACGAAGAAAACAGCTGAAACACGAAGAAAACACGCAGCTGAAACACAAAGAAAACACACAGCTGAAACACGAAGAAAACACACAGCTGAAACATGAAGAAAACACAGCTGAAACATGAAGAAAAGACACAGCTGAAACATGAAGAAAACACAGCTGAAACATGAAGAAGAAAACACAGCTGAAACACGAAGAAAACACACAGCTGAAACATGAAGAAAACACAGCTGGAAAATGAAGAAAACACAGCTGAAACATGAAGAAAACAGCTGAAACACGAAGAAAACACACCTGAAACATGAAAAAAACACAGCTGGTAAATGAAGAAAACACAGCTGAAACATGAAGAATAAAACACACAGCTGAAACAAGAAAACAAACAGCTGGAACATGAAGAAAACACAGCTGAAACATGAAGAAAACACAGCTGAAACATGAAGAAAGCACAAAGCTGAAACATGAAGAAAATACAGCTGAAACATAAAGAAAACACAGCTGAAACAAAGAAAACACAGCTGAAACATGAACAAAACCACACAGCTGAAACATGAAGAAAGCCCACAGCTGAAACACGAAGAAAACCGCTGAAACATGAAGAAAACACACAGCTGAAACATGAAGAAAACACACTGTTGAAACATGAAGAAAAAACAGCTGAAACATGAAGAAAACACAGCTGAAACATGAAAACAGCTGGAAAGTGAAGAAAACAAAGCTGAAACATGAAGAAAACACACAGCTGAAACATGAAGACAAAGCTGAAACAAGAAGAAGAAAACACACAGTTGAAACATGAAGAAGAAAACACAGCTGAAACACAAAGAAAACACAGCTGAAACACAAAGAAAACACACAGCTGAAACATGAAGAAAATACAGCTGAAAAATGAAGAAAATACAGCTGAAACATGAAGAAAACACAGCTGAAACATGAAGAAAGCACAAAGCTGAAACATGAAGAAAATACAGCTGAAACATGAAGAAAACACAGCTGAAACAAAGAAAACACAGCTGAAACATGAACAAAACCACACAGCTGAAACATGAAGAAAGCCCACAGCTGAAACACGAAGAAAACAGCTGAAACATGAAGAAAACACACAGCTGAAACATGAAGAAAACAGCTGAAACACGAAGAAAACACACCTGAAACATGAAGAAAACACAGCTGGAAAATGAAGAAAACACAGCTGAAACATGAAGAATAAAACACACAGCTGAAACAAGAAAACAAACGGCTGGAACATGAAGAAAATACAGCTGAAACATAAAGAAAACACAGCTGAAACTATGAAAACACAGCTGAAACATGAACAAAACCACACAGCTGAAACATGAAGAAAACACACAGCTGAAACATGAAGAAAACACACTGTCTGAAGACACTGAAGAAAGAAACACAGCTGAAACATGAAGAAAACACGCAGCTGAAACACAAAGAAAACACACAGCTGAAACACGAAGAAAACACACAGCTGAAACATGAAGAAAACACAGCTGAAACATGAAGAAAAGACACAGCTGAAACATGAAGAAAACACAGCTGAAACATGAAGAAGAAAACACAGCTGAAACACGAAGAAAACACACAGCTGAAACATGAAGAAAACACAGCTGGAAAATGAAGAAAACACAGCTGAAACATGAAGAAAACAGCTGAAACACGAAGAAAACACACCTGAAACATGAAAAAAACACAGCTGGTAAATGAAGAAAACACAGCTGAAACATGAAGAATAAAACACACAGCTGAAACAAGAAAACAAACAGCTGGAACATGAAGAAAACACAGCTGAAACATGAAGAAAACACAGCTGAAACATGAAGAAAGCACAAAGCTGAAACATGAAGAAAATACAGCTGAAACATAAAGAAAACACAGCTGAAACAAAGAAAACACAGCTGAAACATGAACAAAACCACACAGCTGAAACATGAAGAAAGCCCACAGCTGAAACACGAAGAAAACCGCTGAAACATGAAGAAAACACACAGCTGAAACATGAAGAAAACACACTGTTGAAACATGAAGAAAAAACAGCTGAAACATGAAGAAAACACAGCTGAAACATGAAAACAGCTGGAAAGTGAAGAAAACAAAGCTGAAACATGAAGAAAACACACAGCTGAAACATGAAGACAAAGCTGAAACAAGAAGAAGAAAACACACAGTTGAAACATGAAGAAGAAAACACAGCTGAAACACAAAGAAAACACAGCTGAAACACAAAGAAAACACACAGCTGAAACATGAAGAAAATACAGCTGAAACATGAAGAAAATACAGCTGAAACATGAAGAAAACACGCAGCTGAAACATGAAGAAAGCACAAAGCTGAAACATGAAGAAAATACAGCTGAAACATGAAGAAAACACAGCTGAAACAAAGAAAACACAGCTGAAACATGAACAAAACCACACAGCTGAAACATGAAGAAAGCCACACAGCTGAAACATGAAGAAAGCCCACAGCTGAAACATGAAGAAACACACAGCTGAAACATGAAGAAAACAGCTGAAACACGAAGAAAACACACCTGAAACATGAAGAAAACACAGCTGGAAAATGAAGAAAACACAGCTGAAACATGAAGAATAAAACACACAGCTGAAACAAGAAAACAAACAGCTGGAACATGAAGAAAATACAGCTGAAACATAAAGAAAACACAGCTGAAACTATGAAAACACAGCTGAAACATGAACAAAACCACACAGCTGAAACATGAAGAAAACACACAGCTGAAACATGAAGAAAACACACTGTTGAAACATGAAGAAAAAACAGCTGAAACATGAAGAAAACACAGCTGAAACATGAAAACAGCTGGAAAGTGAAGAAAACAAAGCTGAAACATGAAGAAAACACACAGCTGAAACATGAAGACAAAGCTGAAACAAGAAGAAGAAAACACACAGCTGAAACATGAAGAAGAAAACACAGCTGAAACACGAAGAAAACACACAGCTGAAACATGAAGAAAATACAGCTGAAACATGAAGAAAATACAGCTGAAACATAAAGAAAACACAGCTGAAACATGAACAAAACCACACAGCTGAAACATGAACAAAACCACACAGCTGAAACATGAAGAAAGCCCACAGCTGAAACATGAAGAAAACACACAGCTGAAACATGAAGAAAACACACAGCTGAAACATGAAGAAAACACACAGTTGAAACATGAAGAAAAAACAGCTGAAACATGAAGAAAACACAGCTGAAACATGAAAACAGCTGGAAAGTGAAGAAAACACAGCTGAAACATGAAGAAAACACACAGCTGGAACATGAAGAAAACAGCTGAAACATGAAGAAAAGACAAAGCTGAAACAAGAAGAAGAACACACAGATGAAACATGAAGAAGAAAACAGCTGAAAAATGAAGAAAACACACAGCTGAAACATTAAGAAAACACAGCTGGAAAATGAAGAAAACACAGCTGAAACATGAAGAAAACACAAAGCTGAAACATGAAGAAAACACAGATGAAGCATGAAGAAAACACAGATGAAACATGAAGAAAACCACACAGCTGAAACATGAACAAAACCACACAGCTGAAACATGAAGAAAGCCCACAGCTGAAACATGAAGAAAACATACAGCTGAAACATGAAGAAAATACAGCTGAAACATGAACAAAACCACACAGCTGAAACATGAACAAAACAGCTGAAACATGAACAAAACACAGCTGAAACATGAACAAAACACAGCTGAAACATGAAGAAGAAAAAACAGCTGAAACATGAAAACAGCTGGAAAGTGAAGAAAACACAGCTGAAACATGAAGAAAACACACAGCTGAAACAGGAAGAAACACAGCTGGAACATGAAGAAAACACAGTTGAAACATGAAGAAAACACACAGCTGAAACATGAAGAAAAGACAAAGCTGAAACAAGAATAATAATACATTTTATTTAACAGCGCCTTTCTCATCACTCAAGGTCGCTTTACAGACAAAAAAGCGAGATACAGGGAACAGAATAGTGAAAGGAGTTATAACAAAATAAAGCAAAACAAAACAAAACAAAACAAGGCAAAACAAAAATTACAGGGACAGTGTATTTACAAATAAGCAAGCTGGAACAGATGGGTTTTGAGTCTAGTTTTGAACAGGGGGAGAGAGTCGATATTGCGGAGGTCAGGTGGGAGTGAGTTCCAGAGTTGGGGAGCAGAGCGGCTGAAGGCTCTGTTCCCCATGGTGACAAGTCGAGCTGGGGGTACAGTGAGGTGGATAGAGGAGGAGGATCTGAGGGAGCGGGAGGGGGTGACGATGTGAAGGAGTTCTGATAGATATGGAGGAGCAAGGTTATGGATGGCTTTGAAAGTATAGAGAAGGATTTTAAATTGTATTCTGAATTGAACTGGAAGCCAATGGAGCTGCTGAAGGACAGGGGTTATATGATGAAAAGACGGGGTTCTGGTGATGACACGCGCTGCTGAGTTCTGAAGAAGTTGAAGTTTATGGAGGGATTTTTGAGGAAGGCCAAAAAGAAGGGAGTTACAGTAATCAAGGCGGGAGGTGATGAGGCTGTGGATAAGGATGGAGGCAGTGTGAGTGGTAAGGGACGGACGGAGGCGGTTAATGTTGCGTAGGTGGAAGTATGCAGACCGGCAGATATTATTTATGTGTGACTGAAAGGAGAGGGAGGAGTCAAGGATGACACCCAGACTCTTGACCTGAGGGGAAGGGGAGATCAAGGAGTTGTCAATAGGAAGAGAGAAACTATTCATTTTGGAAAGGGTGGATTTGGTGGCTACAAGGAGGAGTTCGGTTTTATCACTGTTTGGTTTAAGGAAGTTTGAGGTGAACCAGTCTTTAATTTCAAGTAAGCAGTTAGTAAGGGACAAGGGGGGAGCAAGGAGGTGGGTTTGCTGGATAAGTAGAGCTGGGTGTCATCTGCGTAACAATGAAAATGAATGTTGAATTTGCGGAAGATATTGCCAAGGGGATGTAGGTAGGTGATGAAAAGGAGGGGGCCAAGAACTGAACCTTGAGGGACGGCAGTAGTAACAGGGGAAGGGTGGGATGTGAAAGATTTGAGTTGAATAAACTGAGTGCGGTCTGAGAGATATGAGCGGAACCAGTCAAGAGGGGTGTGAGAGATGCCGAGAGAAGATAGTCTATTGAGGAGAATGGAGTGAGAAATGGCATCGAAGGCCGCACTAAGATCGAGGAGGATGAGGATAGAGATGAGTCCGGAATCAGCAGCTGTGAGGAGATCATTGGTGATTTTTATTAGGACTGTTTCAGTACTATGGGAGGGGCAAAAACCAGACTGGAAAGGTTCGTAAAGACTGTTAAGGGTAAGAAAAGCATGGAGTTGAACAGACACTATTTTTTCAAGTATTTTAGAAATAAAGGGAAGATTTGAGATAGGACGAAGATTATTATAGTTAGTGGGATCTGAACCAAGTTTTTTCAGAATCAGTGAGACAGATGCTGTTTTGAAAAGTGAGGGGACAATACCAGAGGAGAGAGAGGAATGAATAATGGAAGTTATGAAGGAGAGGAGGGAAGTGAGGCAGGTTTTGACCAGAGCTGTGGGGAGGGGGTCAAGAGAACAGGTTGAGGACTTGCATTTACGAATGAAATCAGAAATTTCGGAGGGGGTGGGCAGTAGAAAGCAGCAAAATGACTGGCTATTGGGGAGGGGCAAAGGGGGAGGGGAAGGCAAGTGGGTCAAATGTAATTGCTGGTGAATGGAGTTGATTTTTTCATTAAAAAAGACAACCAATGAATTACAAGTCTCAACTGAATACATGTGAGAAGGCAGGGAATCCGGGGGATTAAAAGTATTATGGAGTATTGAAAAGAGAGTCCTGGAGTTTCCTTCGTTGGAGCAGATGAGGTCAGAATAGTAGTTTGATTTAGTTACGGCTATTGCGTTTGAGTAATGAAGAAGATGAGATTTATGCATTTCTTTGTGAATGGAGAGACCAGTTTTTTTACAGAGGCGTTCAAGTTGGCGACCTTTGGCTTTCATGAGGCGGAGCTCAGATAAAAACCAAGGGGCAGAACGGGAAAAGGACACAGATCGGGTTTTGAGAGGGGCAAGGAGGTTAAGAATATTGCAAAGTCCAGAGTTATAATGGGTGACAAGGTGGTCTGGAGAGGAAAGATCAGGGATAGACAAATTGTCAATGTGGGAGGATAGGATGTCCGTATTTATGTTTTTAAGAAGAAGAAAACACAGATGAAACATGAAGAAGAAAACTGAGTACATATGCATGATTATACGTTTCAGAGGGCTGACATTTCTGTATTGAAAATCCTTTTTTTATTGATTTCATGTAATATGCTAATTATCTGAGATTTTGAATGTGGGGTTTTCATAAACTGTACGCCATAATCATCAAAATGATATCAAATAAAGGCTTGAAATATCTCACTTTGCATGTAATGAGTCTATATAATATATTACTTTCACCTTTTAAGTTGAATTACTGAAATGAATGAACTTTTGCACCATATGCAAATTTTTTGAGTTTCACCTGTATATGGACAAACAAGGAATAGAGGTCCGTCATTTAGGGGCGACGATGGTCATAAGACCGTAAAAGAATCCCTTGGAGAGTCTGAAGTCCCCCCCTCATGTCCCTATCCCCATCAGACTAGCTCCAGCCTGGGGGGAGGGGGCTGCAGAACTACAAGCACATTTATAAAATAAAATTAAAGTATTTAACTTTATCTTTTGTATTACACGTTGCATGACTGTAGCACACATATATTATATTACTATTATATTAATATAATGTTATTATTTTTATATCAATATAATGTTATGTGACATGACAGCGGCGGCGCAATCGTCATCCTGGCGTGACACGGAGCAAATAAAAACAGTAAAATCATTTATTTATGTTAAAATATCAAAAACAAAGCAGGAATTATTTTTCGTGAAAAACAATAGACTGGAATGTTCTTATGAAGGTAAATATGGTGCAAAAGTGAGAGCGCGTAGATGTGATGTGAGCACCTGTAAAATATGACTTGAGAGCTTGTAAAAAAAAAATCTGTACTCGTGTTTTTTTTCTTTTCACTTGAGCCACTTTTCCAACAACCACAACTCAGAGATACAACCTCTGGAATCTGTCGCTGCAGCTTCACATATTATATTATATTATATTATATTATATTATATTATATTATATTATATTATATTATATTATATTATATTATTTATTATTACCTTTAGAATCTGTCGCTGCAGCGTGCTCTCTCCATCACACAGCGGAGAGTCTGCAACACTTCTTGCGGTACATTTGGTGCAAAACTAATTTGTACCTGTGGACTTAGTCTGTGGAGCTCTGAGCCAACAGAACGGCCGGGGACAGCAGGGTTTCTATCGCCAGATGAGGGACAACTCTGTCCAACAGGACGGGGGGGACAGCAGGGTTTCTATCGCCAGATGAGGGACAACTCTGTCCAACAGGATGGGGGGGGACAGCAGGGTTTCTATTGCCAGATGAGGGACAACTCTGTCCAACAGGACGGGGGGGACAGCAGGGTTTCTATCGCCAGATGAGAGACAACTCTGTCCAACAGGACGGGGGGGGGACAGCAGGGTTTCTATCGCCAGATGAGGGACAACTCTGTCCAACAGGACAAGGGGGGGACAGCAGGGTTTCTATTGCCAGATGAGGGACAACTCTGTCCGGTTATTTATGTAGCATGGTGCTAGTGTTAGCTAACTAGCAGCCAGCCCGCTTCTAAATACTGTAAATCCCTTTTAACTATCTCAACACTTTTTAACAGTCCAACTGAAACACTGGGGGTGAGCTCCAGGGTCCTGCAGCCGCAATGACCACAATGGGACGGTTGTTCTGACAGATTAAATACTCAGTCCCAACAAAGTATGTTCTTCTTAAGGAACCTGTTGTATTTAATGTCAGCAGCAGTATACTGCAGATGTTCATCTGTTGGTATGGCAACGCCACTGAAGCACAAAAAAAGTACATTAGAAAAATAATAACTTCCAGCAAACTATCGGGTATTCCATTCCCAAGAATGAAAAGTTTATATAAAAACAGTATACTGAGAAAGGAACTGTCCCCCTTATTGTATGATATGATGTGGTGTTGATAAAGCTTTGTGAATTTGAAGCATTAGCATTAGCTGCGTGCTAGCAGTTTGTAACCTTGAGAGAGTCGAACATGTCTTCCACCAGCAGCAGCTTCCTCATCTGATCGGAGAACCGGTTAAGGAGGGCCAGAGACCGGTTCACGAGCAGGCGGACGGACTCCGGGGACATGGAGATGTCCCTGTCCAGCAGAGACCTGGGGCACAGAGATATAAGGATATATATAAGGATATATATATATGTATATATACACATACATACATACATACATACACACACACACACACACACACACACACACACAGTACAGGCCAAAAGTCTGGACCCACCTTCTCATCCAATGCGTTTCCTTTATCTTCATGACTATTTCCATTGTAGATCATCACTGAAGGCATCAGAACTATGAATGAACACATGTGGAGTTATGGAGTTAACAACAAAGTAGAAATAACTGAAAACATGTCTTATACGCTAGTTTCTTCAGAGTACCCCCCCCCCTTTTGCTCAGATTACTGCGTTGCACTCTTGGCATTTTCTTGATGAGCTCCAATAGATCGTCACCTGAAATGGTTTCCCAACAGTCTTGAAGGAGTTCCCAGAATGCTTTACACCTGTCGGCCCTTTGCCTTCACTCTGCGGTCCAGCTCTCCCCAAACCATCTGGATTGGGTTCAGGTCCGGTGACTGTGGAGGTTTCCTAGCCTTGCTTCCACTCCATTGCTCTCCTTCTGGGTCAAACAGCCCTTACACAGCATGGAGGGGTGTTGGGGGTCATTGTCCTGTTGAAAAATAAATGATGGTCCAACTAAACGCAAACCAGATGGGAGGGCATGTTGCTGCAGGATGTCGTGGTAGCCATGCTGGTTCAGTATGCCTTCAGTTTGGAATAAATCCCCAACAGGGTCACCAGCAAAGCCCCCCCCCCCCCCCATCACACCTTCTCCTCCATGCTTCACGGTGGGAACCAGGCATGTAGAATCCACCCGTCACCTTTTCTCCGTCACAAAGACACGGCGGTTGGAACCAAAGATCACAAACTTGGACTCATCAGACCAGAGCCCAGATTTCACTTTTTCATTCCTTGTGTTGGCCCAAACAGATCTCTTCTGCTTGTTTTCTCTCCTTAGCCGTGGTTTCCTAGGCTTGCTGCGTCTCCTTGGCCGTGGTTTCCTAGGCTTGCTGCCTCTCCTTGGCCGTGGCTTCCTAGGCTTGTTGCCTCTCCTTGGCCGTGGCTTCCTAGGCTTGTTGCCTCTCCTTGGCCGTGGCTTCCTAGGCTTGTTGCCTCTCCTTGGCCATGGCTTCCTAGGCTTGTTGCCTCTCCTTGGCCGTGGCTTCCTAGGCTTGTTGCCTCTCCTTGGCCGTGGCTTCCTAGGCTTGTTGCCTCTCCTTGGCCGTGGCTTCCTAGGCTTGTTGCCTCTCCTTGGCCGTGGCTTCCTAGGCTTGTTGCCTCTCCTTGGCCGTGGCTTCCTAGGCTTGTTGCCTCTCCTTGGCCGTGGCTTCCTAGGCTTGTTGCCTCTCCTTGGCCGTGGCTTCCTAGGCTTGTTGCCTCTCCTTGGCCGTGGCTTCCTAGGCTTGTTGCCTCTCCTTGGCCGTGGCTTCCTAGGCTTGTTGCCTCTCCTTGGCCGTGGCTTCCTAGGCTTGTTGCCTCTCCTTGGCCGTGGCTTCCTAGGCTTGTTGCCTCTCCTTGGCCGTGGCTTCCTAGGCTTGTTGCCTCTCCTTGGCCGTGGCTTCCTAGGCTTGTTGCCTCTCCTTGGCCGTGGCTTCCTAGGCTTGTTGCCTCTCCTTGGCCGTGGCTTCCTAGGCTTGTTGCCTCTCCTTGGCCGTGGCTTCCTAGGCTTGTTGCCTCTCCTTAGCCGTGGCTTCCTAGGCTTGTTGCCTCTCCTTGGCCGTGGCTTCCTAGGCTTGTTGCCTCTCCTTGGCCGTGGCTTCCTAGGCTTGTTGCCTCTCCTTGGCCGTGGCTTCCTAGGCTTGTTGCCTCTCCTTGGCCGTGGCTTCCTAGGCTTGTTTCCTCTCCTTGGCCGTGGTTTCCTAGGCTTGTTTCCTCTCCTTGGCCGTGGTTTCCTAGTCTTGTTTCCTCTCCTTAGCAGTGGTTTCCTAGCTGCTATTGGACCATGAAGGCTTGATGCAGTCTCCTCTTACCAGTTGTTCTAGAGATGTGTCTGCTGCTAGAACTCTGTGTGCTATCATCTGCTCTCTAATCGGAACTGCTGGTAACTTGTGATTTCTGAGGCTGGTGGACTCAGAGGAACTTATCCTCAACAGCAGAGCGGACTCTTGGTCTTCCTTTCCGGGGGGGGGGGGGTGACTCTTGGTCTTCCTTTTCTGGGGGGGCCTCATGTGAGCCAGTTTCGTTGTAGCCCTTGATGGTTTTTGCAACTGCACTTGGGGATACATTCAAAGTTTTCCTTATTTTCCGGACCGACTGCCCTTCATTTCTTAAAGTAATGATGGCCGCTCGTTTCTCTTCTCTTAGCTGATTGGTTCTTGCCATAATATCAATTCTACAAGTTGTCCAATAGGCTGTCGGCTGTGTATCAACCTGACTTCTGCACAACACAACTGATGGTCCCAACTCCATTAATAAGGAAGAAACTCCACTAATGAACCCTGACAAGGCCCACTTGGGGGGTGGGGGGGACCATTTCAGGGACTTCCTGATGAAGCTCATTGAGAGAACACCAAGAGTGTGGGGGGGAGGTACTCTGAAGAAACTAGAATATAAGACATGTTTTCAGTTATTTCTAATTTGTTGTTAAGTCCATAACTCCACATGTGTTCATTCATAGTGCTGATGCCTTCAGTGATAATCTACAATGGAAATAGTCATAAAGATAAAGGAAACGCATTGGATGAGAAGGTGGTTCCAGACTTTTGGTCTGTACTGTAATATATATATATATACTGTATATATATACACATACATACATACATACACACACACACACACACACACACACACACACACACATATATATATATACACAGTGAGGAAAATAAGTATTTGAACACCCTGCTATTTTGCAAGTTCTCCCACTTAGAAATCATGGAGGGGTCTGAAATTGTCATCGTAGGTGCATGTCCACTGTGGCAAGGCAGCTTTATTTGTATAGCACATTTCAGCAACAGGGCAATTCAAAGTGCTTTACATAAAATCAGTTAAACAGATAAAACAGATGTACAAACATTTAAAAATCATAATCATTAAAAACACATGGATAGTTAAAACATTAGGACACATAAAACACAAGAATAAAAGTTACAGTGCAGCATAAGAAATTTAAAGAAATGAGCAGCATCAAAAAGAAAGGTCTTCAGCCCTGATTTAAAAAAACTGAGAGTAGCAGCGGATCTGCAGGTTTCTGGGAGTTTATTCCAGATATGAGGAGCATAGAAACTGAAAGCTGCTTCACCCTGTTTAGTTCTGACTCTGGGGACAGAAAGTAGACCTATCCCAGATGACCTGAGTGGTCTGGGTGGTTCATAGTGGAGTAGCAGATCAGAAATGTATTTTGGACCTAAACCGTTAAATGATTTATAAACTAGCAAAAGTACTTTGAAATCAATTCTTTGAGACACAGGAAGCCAGTGTAAAGACTTCAGAACTGGAGTGATGTGATCCAGTCTCCTGGTCTTAGTGAGGACTCGGGCAGCAGCGTTCTGAATCAGCTGCAGCTGTCCGATTGATTTTTTAGGGGGACCTGTAAAGACACCGTTACAGTAGTCAAGTCTACTGAAGATGAAGGCATGGACCAGTTTTTCCAAGTCCTGTTGACACATACTGTAAGTCCTTTAACCCTTGATATATTCTTAAGGTGATAGTAGGCTGACTTTGTAATTGTCTTAATGTGGCTGTTAAAATTCAGGTCTGAGTCCATGACTACACCAAGATTTCTGGCTTTGTCTGTTGTTTTTAATGTTGTTGTTTGAAGCTGAGCGCAGACTTTTAATCGTTCCTCTTTTGCTCCAAAAACAACCACCTCAGTTTTTCCTTCATTTAATTTCAGAAAGTTCTGGCACATCCAGCCGTTAATTTGTTCGATGCACTTAGTCAGTTTTTGTAATTGACAATGGTGATAAGGTTATGTAAATTTGTGTGTCGTCCGCATAACTATGGTAACTTATTTTGTTGTTCTCCATAATCTGGGCCAGTGGGAGCATGTAGATGTTAAACAGAAGAGGCCCCAGAATAGAGCCTTGGGGAACTCCGCACGTCATATTTGTATGCTCAGATGTATAATTACCTATTGACACAAAGTAATCCCTATTCTGTAAGTAGGATTCAAACCAGTTTAGTACTGAGCCAGAAAGTCCTACCCAGTTTTCCAATCGGTCTAGTAATATGTTGTGGTCGACCGTGTCAAATGCAGCACTGAGATCAAGTAATACTAAGATTGAAATTTTGCCACTATCTGTGTTAAGGTGGATGTCATTAAAGACTTTGACAAGAGCCGTCTCAGTGCTGTGGTGTGGTCGGAAACCTGACTGAAAGGTGTCAAAACTGTTGTTTAGTGACAGGAAATGGCTGAGTTGTAAAAAAAATGCTTTTTCAATGATTTTACTTAAAAACGGAAGGTTTTATATCGGCCAATAGTTGCTCATTAGTGATGTGTCTAGATTGTTCTTTTTTAAGAGTGGCTTGATTACTGCAGTTTTCAGGGCCTGTGGAAAGATACATGAAAGAAGAGACAAGTTCACAATCTGTAGAAGATCAGAAGCCAAACAAGTTGAAACATTTTTAAAAACACCCGTTGGTAGAATATCAAGGCAACAGGAGGAGGTTTTCAGATGTTGTATAATGTCCTCCAGGTTTTCATGGTTGATTATATGAAATTCTATCATATTGGAACTAGTTTTGCTTGAACACTGCGGCAACACATATCCTGAGCTTGATATGGAGGCACTGACTGTTTGTCTAAACTTCTGAATTTTGTCTTTGAAGAAGGAGGCAAACTCATTGCAGGCCTTGGTAGATAAAAGTTCAGATGCTACTGATCCTGGAGGGTTTGTTAACCTATCGACAGTAGCAAACAAGGCACGTGAATTATTATTGTTTCTAGAGATAATATCAGAGAAGAAAGACCTTCTTGCATTCCTCAGTTCCAATAGGGGGGTGTATACTTATGCCCCCTGTATTTTAACATAGGGGGATGTATGCTTATGCCCCTGTATTTTAACATAGGGGGTGTACTTATGCCCCTGTATTTTAACATAGGGGGATGTATGCTTATGCTCCCAGTATTTTAACATAGGGGGTGTACTTATGCCCCCTGTATTTTAACATAGGGGGGTGTATACTTATGCCCCCTGTATTTTAACATAGGGGGGTGAGAGAGAGTTAAGGATACCCCTTTCGTCAAACTTTTTGACAGCTCTGACCTTTGACCTAATTAGCATAATGGCCCCGCCCCCTTTTCCCACGCGTGCCCATGAGGCCCCCTAATTAGCATATGAATGGCCCCTCCCCCTTTTCCCACGCGTGCCCATGAGGCCCCGTCATTAGCATATGGCCCCGCCCCCCTTTCCCACACGTGCCCCCCTCCTCATTTACATATGTTTGGGATTGGCCCCTTTGTTCTTGACTGTCTAGACATTACATCATACAGGATGGTTATATAGTTTATTATAACTCTGTATAGTTCTTTCAATGTTCTCACAATGATAAAACAATAGCGACTCATTAATCATTGCAGCAGTCAGATTCTTTCACTCACTATATCACTACTCCCTTTTAAGAAACCAACTAAGGGGTAGAAAAACATATTGGGGTGCTCCTGTTACCCCTCCTTTTTCCCCTTCCTAATCACGATGATGTCACCATTGCAGTCAAAAACAGATTCTGTGTGTGTGTGTGTGTGTGTGTGTCATTCCCATAGGGTCCCCTCTCCTGATCTAATTTGCATATTGGGGTGCTCCTGTTACCCCTCCTAATCACAAGGCGTGCAGCAGTCACATTCTTTCACTCACCATGTCGGGGGATGATGCAACGTCTTGCATTAGTGAAACGAGGATAACCATTTTACAAGAGTCCGGCGTAGATGGTCCCAGAAAAAGTATGCTGTTTTTGCGCAGGATCCAAAAGCCTCCACCACTCAACACGCATCTGCATGAAGAATGGTCTTTAGAACCATATGGAGAGCGTGGTAGTTGGGGATATATGTTTAGGTATCAGACCGGGGAACTGTGTCAGAGAAAATCAGAGAAGTGAAGGTAACACACTGGGGGGCCTGGTGGATGTAGCCACATTATCTTCCAACGATTGGGGCGTGTTAAAGTCCATCAACCCGTGGAGTGTAGGGGAGGTGTTAGAAGAGGACAAAAGAGCTCTGCAATCTGGAGATAAATCATTTTCAGCTATTTGGTTGTCAAAATCCTCATCTGAGGGTCATTGGTTCTTCCGTGTCAGTTACCGGCTAAAGAATAAAGAAGAGTTAAAGAAAGATGGAGCCTGTAGTGAAGAAGCTAAATGGTATTTTGTCTTGGATCTGTTCAATTCCGAATGCGGTGTTTTTCAGGACTTTGTTGGTTATACCGACTAAAGTATGGAGTGAAAAGTTGGATCAGATCAGTGAAACAATCACTTCCCTGTTTCACAGTTGCCACATTTGGGATAATACCCTGATGAAGAAAAAAACTCCTCTACTCCCACACCCATCCATACGTCAGAGCCAAACCACTCCTTCTTCTCGCCCACATGGGAGATACCACACCCTATAAAAAGAGACAACCTACCAAGCAAAATAAAAAACGCTGCAGAGAGAAGAAACATGTTCACCAACAGCAAGCCCCAGAGCAGTCCAGCGGACGTCACCCCGACTCTGCCGAAAAATTACAACGTATATTGCAGTCACCTTCTGTTCCTCAAATCCCTCTCGACTTGCAAATAGCCGTAGAGCAATTAAGGACTTTACCAACATTCAGAAATGAAGATGTACAAATTGAGTCGCCTTCAGAACCACAAAATCCTTTTCAGGACACTGAAAACACTTTCCAAAGATTAAATCAAAACAACAGCGACGCCTTCGACAACATAGAATCCATGCTACAAACTCTAAATCAAGCAGACGTATCAGCTCACAGCTCATCAAACGAACCTCAAAATGAGCAACATATATCACAGCCGCAATCGCACCAGCAGGGTGAGGGTTTGGAGCAGGAGCATGTCTCCTCTCCTGAAGAGCAGATAGAATCAGCCTCTTATGACCGGTTTAACACTCTAGTCATTAGACGCGCTCTTACATTTCCTCAAACGGGTAATGTTGCAAATATTGCATCATTTTATCAAAACGTGATGGGTGTAATTAGGGGATTAGCCAGCGAGGTGGAATCACAAGCTAGTCGGGATGATGCTATTCAGCTGGAGGTGGTAGGTCAGAATGTGCGTGATTGTGTTTTAGTCACCAACAACGCTCAAGGTTCAAACATTCGTCCTGCTTTTGAAGGCTTGCTTGAACGTATAGTTCAGTCAAACAATAGCATAGCCACTGACGAAGGTGTAGAATTAATCGTTCACATAGTCCGGAACCCTAGAGGCGGTGGCAAACGTAAACTGGAGAAAACATTAGATTGTGAAATTCTCAAAAAGAAAAGGCAGCATCTCTATTTTGTAGATGACAGAGAGGATCAGCTTTGCTTTGCCGTCAGCCTTTCACACGTTCTCCATCCCGATTTCACAGATGGGGAATGTGACATTCTGGGGAGAGATTTACAGCGTCAGGTGGGCTTAGATGATAAGACCCCCGTCACTTTTGGTGACATACACAGATTTGAGAAGATTTTGAAACGCAAAATTGTAGTGTTTTACAGAACATCTCATAACGAACCCCTCTCACATTTTGCAACAGACTTTGCCGATTGCTTGAAACCTCTGTTTTTATTCCTATTGCAAAATCACTACTACGGGATTAAAAATCTCAAAGCCTTTATAGGTGCAAATTTTGTTTGTAATTACTGTTACAAGGGTTTAAGTAAACCCTATGTGCACTGTTGTAAAGGTTACTGTCAAGTCTGCATGGACCCCATTTGCCCTACGCAAGAGTTCAAACCCGTGAAATGCTCAGATTGTCAGAGGTTGTGCCGTTCACTCTCCTGTTTTGCTAGACACAAAGAGGTTAAGCCGTGTGCTATGAACAAACAGGCTTTTAGTTTATGTGATCAAGTAAAACAATGCAAAATATGCAAGCTATGCTACTACGTTAATATGACTACAGGCAAGGTCACACATAGTTGCAGCAAAGCTAAATGTAGAACATGTGGTGAAACATTACCGTCCGGTTCTGAAAATTTGGATGACAACCACCTATGTTACATCCAACCCATTGGCGGCGAGACCAAAGACATTGGTTTGGTTTTTTATGATTTTGAAACATTTGTCAACAAGAAGAACGAACACATCCCCTTTCTAGTGCATGCAAAAACATTGAAAGGTGAGGAGAAGGTGTTTTACGGGCTAGACTGCGTTAGACGTTTTCTCCTGCATTTCAGGAAGAATCGCTACCGAAGAAATGTTTTTATAGCGCATAACGCTCGCGGATTTGACAGCTACCTGGTTTTAAAAGGTATACTGAAAGAGAAAGCAAACCCACAGAACATTCTCATGACGGGTTGTAAAATCCTCAGTTGTGAGGAACCTGATTATCAACTCAGGTTCATCGATTCTCTTTCTTTTCTACCGATGCGGCTTAGCGCCATGCCCAAGGCTTTGGGTTTTACCGATCAGGCCAAAGGGTATTTCCCGCACAGATTCAGCTCAGAAAAACACCTCACATATGTAGGACCTTACCCCCCGCCATCTGATTACGGTGTAGAACGCATGACAAAGAGTGAGCAGGAGGAGTTTTACACCTGGTACGGTGAAGCCAGTCAGGGTGTCTTTGACTTTAAAAAGGAAGCTTTGTATTACTGTAGAAACGACGTTGTCATACTCCAGACAGGATGTGCTAAATTCAGGGAGCAGTTTCTCAGCGAGACAGGCGTGGACCCTTTCAGCACTATTACCATTGCCTCAGCCTGCATGAAGGTGTTTCTAACCAATTATTTGCAATCCAACACTCTAGCCATCCCAAGCCCTGACAACTACACAGAGCAGTGTAAAAGATTCTCAAACGAATCCATCAAATGGCTAGAATGGGTAATGCATGATAAAAAAATCTTTATCCAACATGCTCTCAATGGCGGCGAAGCACAGTTTGGTCGTTATTTTGTAGACGGCTATGCAGAGATTGATGGCGTAAAATATGCGTGGGAGTTTCACGGGTGTTTTTATCACGGCTGCCCCGAATGTTTTAACCCTACAGAGAGGTGTCCGTTAAGGGGGTTCCCCTTTGGCGAGTTGCATGCAAAAAGTGATGAGAGAGAGCGGGCGTTACAGTCTGAACACAACCTTCGCGTCATTGTGATGAGAGAACACACATGGAGTAAAATGAAAAAATCCGTTGATGTAGTAAACTTTCTCAAACATTTGAACTTCCCAGAACCGCTTGTACCGCGAGACGCGCTGTATGGGGGTCGGACGAGCGCTTTAAAACTGAGACATACAACAGCGGATGATGAAAGTGTGTATTACGTTGACGTTTGCTCACTGTACCCCTATGTCATGAGTACGCAAAAGTTTCCCCTAGGGCATCCTACCATCATCTACAAAGATTTTGGGGATCCTCGTAACTACTTTGGGTTAATCAGAGCCACCGTTTACCCACCACGCGGTCTCTTTTTTCCTGTTTTACCGTACAAATGCTCAACCGGTAAATTAAACTTCACGCTGTGTCGTACCTGCGCCGAAACCAACAACCAAGTGGGTCCCTGTAGTCACGGTGATGAAGACAGAGCCCTCACAGGGGTGTGGGTCACTAATGAATTTAACAAGGCCCTCGAGCTAGGGTACAGAGTGGCAAAAATCACAGAAGTGTGGCACTTTGATAAAACTAGCGACTCAGTGTTTGTCAACTACATCCACAGCTTTCTCAAAGGTAAACAGGAAGCATCGGGGTACCCTCCAGATGCAACGGATCAGGAAACCCGTGAAAAATACATCAGGGATTATCATACGAATCAAGGCATTCTGTTAGACGCTGGTAAAATTCAAACAAATTCAGTCAAGAGACAAGTGGCCAAATTATGTCTCAACAGTCTTTGGGGGAAGTTTGCGCAGAGAGACAACTTACTACACACCAACATCATCTCAGAATCTGAAGAGTTTTTCTCCTACCTTTTTTCGGGTACACACAAGGTCGAATACTTTAACGTTCTAGACAACGAAAGAGCCTTAATTAGATGGAGATACACAGATCGATGCATTCGTCCACCTGGTAAACAGAACAACATATTTGTTGCTGCATTCACCACGACACACGCGCGTCTAAAACTCTACAGTTATTTAGAACAGTTGAAAGAGAAGGTCCTTTACATCGACACCGATAGTTTAATCTATGTGGTAAAGAATGGTGAGACGCCTTTAGAGATGGGTAATTATCTAGGGGATTTGACAGATGAGTTGGATGGTGATACCATCCAGGAGTTTGCAGCCACGGGCCCAAAAAGCTACTCCTACCAAACAAAAAACAAAAAGAAAGTAGTGATGCGCGTCAAAGGCATCACTCTGACTCAGGAGTGCTGCGAGCTGATAAACTTTGATAGCATAAAAGATCTGGTAGAAGGTTACCTCGGCGATTCGGGGGAGAGGGTGATCGAGATCCCTCAACACACCATTAGTCGCAATAAAAAGGACTTTGTCTTGAAAAACACATCATTACAAAAAAAGTTTAAAGTGGTGTATGACAAGAGACGTCTCTTTGCCGACGGTACAACGTTGCCCTTTGGATATTGAGTTTTTATTTTTTTTGTGTTGTTTTAAAAATGTCACACCCGAATGGAATGGAGGAAGTTGATTTTGAACATAGATTTATATGTCCATTCTCATGTTTAATTGTAGGACCTAGTGGTTGTGGGAAAACCTATTTTGTAAAAAATGTACTTGAAAACTGTGAACATGTCATGAATATTGTACCTGAAAATATTGTCTGGATCTATTCTACTTTTCAACCTATGTACAGCGAGTTGCAGAGTTTGAATAAAAAGATTCAATTTGTCGAAGGATTGCCA